>JAOXYH010061454.1:0-11108 GCA_028566455.1 Botula fusca
ATAAGATAAAATGTAGTTCGTTTCAAACAATTAATGAATGATGCATTCAAACAAAATACATAGAATGTATTTTTTTAAGATTCTGGTACAAGTTCTACCTTAACAAAATGTCCAAGGCAAGCATTACCGTTTCGTTTCAAACCACCAACTGAAAGACAATCGGTCATATTACTGGCAAACCAATAAAATATTCAAAATCATACCTTTACGGGTTGGGTTAAAATCCATGTTGAAACATTGTTTTTAGATTTGAGATGCAACTAATATTTGACTAACAAACAACAACCCACAGCCTACAAAAATACCCTTTTAACTGAAAAATCACCTAGATCTATAGCAATTAAGTACACATCAAAGCTGTAAATGATGCTATTACACCTTTCACTATTTTCACTATAAAATATTTATAGCCTAAGGCTGAATTGTAAATAAAATCAAACTAACAAAATCACCACCTAGAATTTTAAGAGCATGGACCTACTTTGATTAAGAAGTCCCTACAAACTGTTTACCATGTACCATTTAATTAAAGATACAATCAGTGACTCACCATCTTCCATTTCTCCTACATCATTTTACATCAGATTTAATGCATTTTTTCATTTTATTTATTGCTATTTAAGGCAATGAATGAAAAAAACACCCATTACATGTAACTAGAGGCTCATCTGAGCCTATATCGCTGACACCTCTGGTATACCTGGCCCTTTTTAAAGTGTCAAAACAAAGCTACATGTACATGTACGTTGGCAATTTTAAGAAATTTCAATTTTTGGTCATGGAAATGAGTAGGCTTCTGGGTACCCTCTGAAAGGGGCAACCCATAGACCATTCTTGCCAATTTTGCTTCAAACTGGTCCAGCAGTTTCCGGCGAGACTTTTGTAGAGCTTGACTTCCTCATTATTTTTGCTATTCACAGTTTCATCTGTTTTTGCTTTCAAGATATTGTTCAAAAACAGCTAAAATCATTAAGGCCAAAAACTTGTGCAAAGAGTTGTTTGACAATTGCAGTGTACTGTAGACCTACTTCAGCTTGACTTGCTGATCACTTTTGCTCCTTATAGTTTCTCTCTACCTGTTATTGTTTTTAAAGATATTAACCAAAAACAGCTAAAATCATCAAAATTGATGTTTAAAGGCCAATCACTCATATAAGGTGTCATCTGATGATTTTGGTGTAATGCAGCTGAAGAGCTTGACTTTCTGATCATTTTTTTTCTCCTTCCAATTTCTCTATCTGTTATTCTTTTCAAGATTTAAGCCCAAAAACAGCAAAAATCGTCAAAATTTATGTTTTAAGGCCAATAACTTATGGAGGAGTCGTCTGAGGATTTCAGTGTAATGGAGACTTTTATACAGCTTGCCTTGCTGATCATTTTTGCTTCATACAGTTTCTCTTTATCTGCTATCTTTTTCAAGATACTAGCTAAAACCATCAAAATGTTTCAAGTCCAAAAACTCATGTAAGGAGTCATTTGGTGTACTTGAGACTTTTGTATAGTTTGACTTGCAGATTGTTTTTGCTTTTTTATAGTTTCTCTCTATCTGTTATAATTTTCAAGATATTGGCCAAAACAGTAAAAATCCTCAAAATTAACATTTCAAAATCCAATTACTCTTGAAAGGATTCATCTGACGATTCCGGTGTAATAGAGACTTCTAATGCTTGACTTGCTAATCATTTTTGCCCCTTACAGTTTCATTCTATCTGTTATAGTTTTGGAGATTTAAGGAAAAATAGTCATTTTATACCTATGTTCTATTTATAGCAGCACTGTCCATGTTGGTTGATGGACAGGGTAACAAATAGCTAATTTTAAAGCAGACATCCTGAGGATGCTTCAGGCCAAATTTGGTTTACATTGGCCATGTGGTTTCAGAGATTTTTGAAAAAGTTTACAATTAATGGACAGATGGACAAAGACTGATGCAAAGTGATGGTAAAAGCTCACCCTGGCCTTCTGCCAGGTGAGCTTAAAATGTGAACAGTCTTCGCTTTTATACAATACAGCAACAACTGTTTCCTTACAACTGTCACATCTCACATCGGTTGGTAACAAAATTTTAGTAAAAGGAGTCTTGTGTCAGTCAAATTTTGAAGAGTTGTGAAACATACATTTCTGTCATGTGATGACTTCTGCCAAACATAGCAGATGTGGTGATCTGCTTTGTTGAAAATGACCCATTTTTATTTTCAAGGTACTTCTGCCTGCCTCACTAAATTCTCCCTTTACCGGTATATCTGGTCCATCAGATGTAAAAGGGGGCAAGTCATTTGGCAGGATTTTAAACTAGAGGTTCACCTGAGCCTGTAATCACTCATCTATTTTACTGGCCCTTAGAGTGTTGTATAACAAAGCTATATTCATTTGGTATTTTGAAGAAATTTCTATTTTGGTCATGACAATGGGTGGGATGCTGGATACACTCTGTATGGGGACCACCCAAAGACCACTGTTGCCAGTTTTGGTTCAAATTTGTCCAATAAATTCAGATAATCTCTTTTTTTTTGAAGACTTGAAGAGCTTGACTTGCCAATCATTTTTGCTATTTAGTTTTTCTCTGTTAAAGTTTTCAAGAATTGATATCAGTCAAACACAGCAAAAATGCTAAAAATATATGATCTGTGGCAAGTTACTCATGAAAGGAGTCCTCTGATGATTTTAGACTTTTGTAGAGATTGAATTACTGGTCATTTTGCTATGTACAGTTTTTCTCTATCTGTTACGCTTTCAAGATATGAGATAAAAACAGCAAAAATCATCAAAATTTATGTTTTGTGGCCAATTACTGACGTAAGGAGTAAAATGGAGATTTCAGTGTAATAAAAGCTTGCAAATGGAAGTTTTAAAGCAGACATGCTAAGGATGATTCAAGCTTAACTTGGTTCATGTTGGCCCAGTGGTTTCAGATGAGAAGAATTTTAAAATTTTTCTTGCCAAAAATCAGCAAAAGTTCAAAATTCACAGAAAAACCTGTGATACATGTTAAACAACTCATTATCATGTCCCTGCTGTTAAAATTTGAACCCATTCCATCTTAAAATAAAGCTGTTTCAGACATTTAGAGAAATTTTTTGTCATTTTACCCCTATGTTCTACTTATAACAGCAGCCATGTTGGTCGATGGACAAGTAAATTAAATGGACGTTTTAAAGCAGACACCCTAAGGATGATTCGGACCACCTTTAGTTTACATTGGCCCAGTGGGTTCAAAGGAGAAGATTTTTGAAAAAGTTTACGATGACGGATGACGGATGCAAAGTGATTGCAAAAGCTCACCATGGCCTTTAGCCAGGTGAGCTAAAAAGTTTACGCTGCTGTGTTTGGAAAGTAATCCCTATATGTCTCACTTTCAGTGACATTTGTCACAGGTGAGACAAAAATTATACCCTCAAAAGGGGTATACACTGTAATATTGATAGAAAAATAATTTTCATATCTCAAAGTAACAAAAATCTAATGAAGAAAAGCAAACTGATAGTGAATTTTCTTAAGCAATGAAATTTTCAATGCCTTCCAATCTATGCAGTAAACAATGCTGCATAAAATTAATACTTTTCTTGAGGCGTTAGTTTTAAACAGGCTTTACTGTGTTATAAATTTTAAATAACTAAAAGACTATACCTGGTCCAGCCTGTGTACCATCAATATTAAACTCTGCCTCTTCCCTTACAGTGGCCTCCTTCAATCCACGTCCAGTTAGGATAACCTTGTTGTCTTGTGGTGTGTGTACAGCATATCCTAGCAATGGTGATCTAGGAAGGGCAAATTTGCTCCAGTTCAAGTGGATGTAATGGTTTCCTGTAAGAGGTTAAAAACTGAAGAATATGTCATTTCTGGGATCAGCAAACCTTATAAAAAGGGCAGATAACTCAGAAACATCAAAAGTGAAATCTTGGATATGCCTTTACTGGTTTCTAATAACGGTTCCATATTACAAATCATTAACTTGCCCATGCAGGCTAAATTTATTATTTGACAGGAAACCACAGTGGGATGGACAGGCGTAAAACTTTTAATACCTCTGTCGCCCCATGACAGGACACAAAAATCTGGTAAATAGTTACTCAGGCATTCAAGTTGAAAGTTTACTCGTCAAAGGGGTCTTTTTAAGATCAACTGGTAAATACTCACTTGACCTGCAATCAATCCTAAGTTCTCTCTGCTGAACTTACAACATCTATATATATATATGGATTATCCTTCTGCAGTAAATAAAGTAAGGGGAAATAATTTTTAAGACATCAAACCAGATATAACTATCTCCCTTTTTCTAAATAATACTTATATTATGACATAGAGCGTTCTGACATTTTATAAAAATAAAATTAACCAGATCAGAAATACCGGTACTGATGACCCAAACACCTGTCTGTTTGTGGTAAAACTTTTAACCTTGATTCAAGTTTTTCCCACAGTCAGATACATTTACAGATGGATAGGGTGAAAACTGCATATACTCCCTAATCTTCGATTTTGGGGACATAAAAATATATCAAATGCCTACCTTCTTGTTCTGGAGTAAATGATAAAGTGACCTGACCATCTCCTGTGGATTCTATGTATGAATGTAGACTGGATGAAGGACCTGTTACTTCACTGGCTAGGGTTCCTACAAATGTAAATAATCTGTAAGATGTGTTTAGGTTTAACATGACCACTTCACACAGAAACATTCTAAATTCATCATAGAATAATGGTTGGGTTTTTATAGAAATTCTGGTAGTTCTCATATAACATATTTTACATGATTTATATTTAAAACTAATGCTTTAAGATCAAAATAAACTTGCAATGGTTGCTTGCAACATTTTCTAACCTTTTATAGATAGACACAATGTTATTCCTCTGTATACTTGTGGGAAATCTTAAACAATGCAAAACCATTCCAATGAGATTATTATAAAGAAAAAAAAATTAAATAACATAAATTGTTGCTCTTTTGATATATTTTTAAAGCTCTTTTTATATGACACTTTTGGAAACTGTTGCTCTTTTGATGGCCAATGGTACTGAGTAGTTTTCATACAATCTTGCTTTGGCTCAATGTTTTTGTGATGTTATTTCAACATCACAAAGGATATTTTTATATGTAAATGTTTAATTAAACATATTTAATTTTAATATATTTACAATGAACTGATACCTAGCAATGCACACACAGTCAAACCTGCTGTATCGGTCACCTCAAATAAACTGTCATCTTCAATGTACGGTCAGTTTTAGACCCTCCGGTGACATTTTATGTTAAAATTAACTCAAATAAGCAGTCACCTCCCTAACACAGTCAGTCGTTTTGAACGACGAACTGTTTAAATTTAGCAGTTATGTGATTTCTTAATCATGTGACTTGATTTTGTTATTTCATAGTTTTGTATAAACTTTTATTGATTATTTTTTTTTAATAAATATTCCTAGCTCAAAAAAAAAGAATTCAATTTCTTAAAGGATTCAAGTTTTAAACTGTTTAACTCAAAGAATACAGCTTAACATTAACTGGATCTAAAAATGCTAAAATACTGTACAATATTATCAAAATTATGGTCGGCAATCAAAACAAACGTAGTTCAGAAAACTTTTTAGAATCTTCAATGCATGTCTGCATGACTTTTCATATTTCTGTGTTAAAATCTTTTCAATGATTAAGAAAAGGGTAGAAATGTAATTCACGTTTAGATGTGAAACAAACATTAACAAAACAGATCACTATCTGATGTCACGTCGTGATGATCATGACTCAATGGACCAAGCTTTCACTAAATGTTGGGTAGATACATATCACTTTTAATAAGCTTTAATGATGATAATCTTGATTAGTCAAACAAACATCATTCTGGTGACATGTCTCCTCAGTTAGAAATTCCTTGCAGTATATGGCAAAAATCTTCATGATACTCTGGAACTTAGCTAAAATTTCGAAAATAGTCAACCTCAGTTTAAAGGTCACCTCTCTTAAGCGGTCATTTTTCTGCCGTCCCAACAGTGGCTGCTGAATACAGGTTTGACTGTAATAAGAGCCAATTTTTTTTTTTACAATTCCTGATGTTAAAAGTGTCAAGTTATAGCAAATATTCTATTTTTAAAAATGCAATTTTTTATTTTCAGGAAGTTAAATCAGATCAATATGCTAATTACTTTACACTTAAAAATTATTGATAATTACAAGACAGATATTTATCATTTATGCAACAGATGTTTGATGTGTGACTGATCATATCAGGGTGATGTTTCAATTAAATGATCTTCAAAGAAACAACAGGAATTACAAGGAGTGGGGAAATGAGGAAAGACGTACATTCTGCATAAAATGCAGAAAAGTTTCAGAACATTCTATACCCTTTGTAATCTAGATTAGTGCACAATTATTGTGCAAATATTTTATACAGTTCTCTACACATATTCCAGTGTGTAGGACAATAGGCCTGTTAATATTTTCATCCTTTGTTTATATCAAGGTAGAACTGAAATTTAATAAACCAGTGAAACATACCTGGTCCTGCTTGTGATACATTAAACACCAATCGTTTGGGTTCTCCTACAACAAGGTGTACTCTTTCTTTAGAATCCAAAATATGTTCCCAGCCTCCCATAACAATAACATTGCTTGGATTGACAACCTTGGGATAAAATGGACTTCCTGCAATGAAATATGAGGTATATTAGTATCTGTCAGTTATCAGTGTCAAAAGCCTTCAGTATCTGGTGGTATCTAGAAACTGTCCATTGTACCGATTCTGTCTCCTCTTTTTTGACATTAGAAATACAATATATCATCAAATGTCAGTGTAGTTATGCCATTGATTTGTTTTACCGCCCTGCTCAGTTTTGTTTGAAGAACCCAAAATCTCAATATCTTACAAAAATTTGTTACTACTGTTCTTAATACAGTAATGCTTAGAAGACATGGTTTAAACACTCTCAATTTGTTTAACTCAATATGTTTCACAGTAATATAGAGGTTTGCTGTATTGTATGAACTATTGTTCATCACTCCAGATGTTAGTTGATGGTAGTCTAAGTTTCACTTTTGTGTTATGCTGCTGTCTTGTATATACTTTCTCTATATCTTTTCATTTTCATAGTTACCAATGAAAATATTTAAACCATGTATTCTTCATATGTATGTTTTCTGTTGTATTTATTACATATCATTAAAAAGCAACAATAAACAGAAAAAACAAACCTGGAATATCTTTTCCATTCCATGTAATGGCCAATGTGAACACTCCCACCTCTACTGGTACATAGGATACAATGTATCGACCATTGTCCCTTTCTGTTGTTACCTTGGCAATGGAGTTTGGACCTAAAATTTACAATTCATTCTTATTCGAACTGCAAATAATTTAATAAATGAATAATTTTTTTTATCAAATTTGGAGCAGAATTTTTCAGCTGGAGTACTATGTGGATTATCAACTGTGACCCCAGTTTCATATTTAAACACAGCTTGACATTGTGTTAGCTGGAACATTTTTACATACTTAGTCCAACGATCACAGGATTACTCTAAATTTGTATTCAGGAAGCAACATTCAAAAGTCATTCAAATCAATGGTTACTTTGAAAAAAAAACAATGTATTCTAAAATTTTCAACCCAATTCCCCCTCGCTAGTCATGGCTCAGGAGACAATTTTGGTTTCCACATGTTTCATTAAACACATCAAGTGGCAATGAGTGAATACATTTGGCAGAATACCATTGCTGGAGTTTTGTCTCTAAAAATACTCTATAGAGTACAAATGAAGAAAATACAAATTCCTCAAGCAGTTTTAGTAATGGATCGATAAATTCAAGACACAACAAAATTGGCTGGCCACTTTCCAAACCCTCAATTCTATAATTTGGAATCAATTTTAAAATTTATGTAACACCCACCTTCAACTTTAACCTTAGGTTCTCCCTGTCTGTTTCCAGCATCCACAATAAATGTTGCTGTTTTGTTTTCCTCCCCTTCATAAAGTCCATCTCCACTAGCTGTAGGCAGACCTCCATCATCAATGTTCTGTATGTATGGACATCCTGGAAGGTATAATAGTAGATATTTAAAATTCAGTGTGAAGATTACTTCAATTTTAGTATTTCATGTGAAAAAAGTGTTATTGTTAAGCTTTTTTCTTTTAGCTTAGAGCAAAGGAAAACATACTACCCAATTTTTGAAAACTACTGATTGTGTATAAACCTTAAAATCAAATACAGAAACAACAATTCCATTACATTCAATCAATCCATGGTACCAACCACCTTACAAATGGCACATCATTCTTATCTTCTGCAAACTGTAATCCTCTACTACATTTAGTGGGTGCATATATAGAGTTTTAACATATTATCAGACAACATACAACTGCATACTTTTTCAATATGTTCTTTATGTCAACAAACTAATTTCCAGCCATTTCATCCATATCTACACAATATCTGTTGACATACCCTAGATGGGGAATAAAACATGAACAAAATTTGTTCACAATGCAGAGAAAAACTTCTTACCACTTATATTTATCAATGTATAATGTATTCGTGGTTTGTTAACACTTTTGACATTAGCTGTATACATGACACCATTCCGAAGACAGTACTGATAGGAAACATCTGTATCACACGGAATATTATTTTGGAAATTTGTTACATCACTTTTAGGCTGTTCATTTTCAGATTTTATGTTTTCTATCCATATTTGTTTCAATTCTGCTAATGACTTTTCCCCTGAGTTTGAATGATTTTTAGTCAAATTGCTGTCTTTTGACAAATTATTACATTTTGTAGTGTTCCATATTTTGTTTTCTTTTAATAAATCATTATCTTCCAGGGAATTATCTGACAAGTTTGATTTGTCGAAAGAATTTTCAGACAGTGTCAATAGCTCCTTCACACTTGTTCTATCTTTTTCAGGCTTCCGTTGTAAAGTCCTGTTTAGGAAATGGTTTTCCAGATTAGCCAACACATTACTGTCAAACAGTTTTCGTACAGAATTTGGCTTTTGCACTTGTTTTTCACCATTACTTGTACTTTTATGCACATTTTTAAATTGTTTAATACTTGGATTCCTTTTTATACCATCTTTACTAGTAAACACAGAGTTCAACTCTTTCACTAATTCATCCTGTAACTTTGATCCTGGGTCACGTTTTATTGAGGATTTGAAGAATATTGGTTGTGGCACAATTGCCACTCCAACTGCAGAAATTCGCTTCAACGTTTCTTCTTTTTTATTTTGATTTTCTTTATCCTCTGAAGAACTAACAACTCCATCTACGTCTTTAAGAATTTCATTTTCCGTGTTATCACTATAAGATTCACCATCAGAATCAAAATTTATATATTTGTCCTTCAAAACATCCTTCAGTTCATCAAGTAAACCCACATTGTCCATTACAGGGGATGGTAAATTCTCGTCGTCTGCCATTGTTCAATACTGCTCTGTTGACAGTTTTTCATATACACGGCATATAAGCAAATAATTCAGAAGTCATTGACTGTACCTTAAAACAGATGATAACTCTGTTTTTGCAACATCAGTCCATTTGTATCTAAATTTCTCCATGTATTAAATCACCTATTCAATCAAAATTATTTTTGAATTTAAATCTTAGCACTCTGTGTACCAACATTTTTCACACATATTGATCCAAAATCTATAAAACTTCCATCTGTTAAAAATTGATATCCATACATTGAAAAAGTCAATACATGAATTCCATTATTGAAATTTACATTGCTCAATTAAGTGCATGAATGTTTAATATCGCTGTATTCCATTCAATAATTGCACAAACATTTTTGTTTTTTCACAAAAAGTTAAAAATGTAGGTCAGTTTCATTTTACAAAATCCTTTCAACACCAATTTCTGCTGGTCAACTGATGAAAACTACCAATTAGCTCACAAAATCCTTCTGAACAAAAATATGATCAGTAGGCCGATTTGCATTAAATGGTCTCCCCCTGTTTAGATTTTGGCTTTAATTTTTATTTAAATGAAGCTCACGACCTCATGTTATGCGGCATTGGCTTAACACTGATTAAAATTGCTTAACAAATGAGTTTAAACTTCAGACTTGACATTTTATCAATGATACAACAAAAATAAATCCTCCCTTATAAAAGTTCAAATATAGTACTTTTGAGTGACCTTGTCTCCTTCTTAAATCACCAATACTTTATATAGTTTTATAATCTACAGAAAACACTTGTAATAAATATCCAATTACTTCTTTTATCCAATTATGTAATAATTTATTTAAATTGAAAGGCATCCCTATTTGGACATCTCTTTTCTCAAAGACAGTTGCTGTTCAGTTAAAAATGTATGTGAAAAATTTGTAAATTGCAAATGGGACATTATATTTGTGATGCTGTTAAGAAAATATTTAGTTAACAGATAAAAAAAAATACATAATATATTCTTTACACAAAAGTTCTTAAAATTCTGGAACACAGAAAATGGAATGGATTGCATCAAATAACATTATACACATCTGGAATTACAAACTATAAACTAATGTTTTATATATATATTTTCTTTTATTTTCATTATTTCATGCATAAGTGATTTTCCAACAATTATCTCCCCTTTTGTAATGGTCCTGTGTCAGATTTAACTTCCTTTTAATAGTACACTTGCCTGACTTACATACACCATGCTCTCCCTTCCCCAACAAAATTCTATTAAAATTTGTTTTTGATACAAGAACAAATGTCTCCCCCTTTTCTTCAATCATCATTCTTCATTAACTGGAAGTAATAAATACAACCCTGTTTTTCATAATTTATAGGCACTATGTACATGTATAATAAAGTACATATAAAATATTGAACATGGACAAACATTCATCCAAAATAACTAGGAGTAGGTGTTTTAGTAATCTAAAACATAAGTCTCCCTTTCCATGTTTGATATTCTAATCATGGGAATATAGTATGTTAAATCTTTTTAATGTAATTCTTGTGTCCTGTTCAATTCCCCCTGCATATCCTCATATCATGATAATTAAATGTGCCAAATTTTATTTGAATCGCACGTAAGGTGTCGAAGAATTTGCGTTCACAAACCATATACACTATATTGTTCTGAATTTTGCAAGTTATAAAGGCCCATAACTC
>JAOXYH010061562.1:0-7500 GCA_028566455.1 Botula fusca
TTAGGCGGACTTACTAACCAGACATTTGGACTGGTTTAAGTTAACTTAGTGTAAGGTTAGGTCCGCACCCATCTGTACGTTGCAATTGTTATTAATTGCAGAACACAAAGTATCACTCCAGTCTCCTCCAAATCCAAAAACGAACAAATCGAAACAAGTATCACCAAAAGCATAAATATGGCATCACTTAGACTCAGAATCAATGTCAGAAAAGAGAAACGAGATTTCTTCAGAGTTTTTGAAGTAAAAAGGATCAAAATAGAACCAATGTGTATAAATAAAGCTGGTAAACTTACTCCAAAACGAATAAGATTTACGAGATTTACGACGTCCATTCTTGTTGACTGTTGATTTGAGTTCGCTCATCTGGCTTCTAACTTTACCTTTCGCTAATCATAAATTTAAACTTTTGCTTTGAACTAGAAGTAATTAGTATAAAAGAAACTGATGTATACAGCATCAAACAGATAGATACCGGTAGTAGATGTCATTCAGAGGTCATGGAACCATTATATGTAGAGAAAATGACAAATGTCAATAACAAAGTCTTGATACAGAAAAAAAAATTGTTACTCCTTGTAGAAAGTGACTTGCATCGATTAAATATCATGAAGATTTGGTAGACATTAAAAACAACATATATCATTTCCAACAAAATAATATAGTACTTCGGTAAATCTGCCATAAATTTAAATCGCTGGTCATCGTCACACCTTTCACAATAAAATCATTTTGTTCACATTGTAGGCTGGAACAGATTAAATAAACTGCTATGATAAAGTTTAAGATGCAACTACTGCAATAAAATTAAGCTGGGATGTGATGGGCTTACAGTAAGAAAATGTTTATCACGTTCTAAGTTAAATGAAAAGTTATGTTACGCACGTTAAATTTTATGTTTTATGTTTTTAAGTTCCAAAACTGAGTAAAATGAAATACTTTTCACTGTTTTTCTGAACGATTCTGTATAAAGTGCTATTGGATTTATAATTTATTTGATTTGAACTAGCGCTTATCACTGTCGTCAGGTTCAACCCAGAAGATGTGACACAAAAATGAATTAATACAAAAACAGTTTGACAAATAAGCAAGTAACGAAGACGGAACACAGTTTAATTGTGAAACGAATAGCAATATGAGTAAAAGTTGCGATATTTAAGCTGTTGAGTACATTTATTGCGGGAGAAATTTACCAACTTGAAGAAGGAACTTAACACGTTACTGATGAGCAGAGGAAACGTATTAAATTTGTAATTACCGTTTTGTCATACATTGTATAAATGTCAATAATTAATGGTAGCCCAAGTCTAACACTAATAAATAAGAATCTATTAGTCCCATTCCAAATTTAGTCAGTTTTTGTCACGTGTTTCTACTTTATACCTTTATAATACCACTCTCGAACGCTTAGGGTGAAAATGTTGAAATAATTACTTATTACTCATACATCATAGTCACTTAGTCGTTCTTAAAAAAAACAGAACATGCAAGGGTTTTCTCCGACTTTGACCAGTGAAAAGCGTGCAGCGGTGCGACCGTAGCCATTGTTAAGCTGTTAGCAGTGCAGGTGGATTTGACGTAGTTGTGAAAGCGAGGTAAGTTTAAACTGATATTTGTGTTCGGAATAAATTAACAACCGAAATATCATGTTCTACTTACAAAGCAACGGTCGTATTCACTTCTGCGCTTATATTTTTTAATGGCGACCCAACCATTGTTGTCAATACATTAGCTGGTCTATGGAGTTGTCCAACGCTCCTGAAAGGTGTTCAAAACCAGCACCGTTAGATCCACCATAACCACCCAAAATTATACTTCATCTAAATGGGACTGGGTCCGACTGTGCGAGACCAGTTATGGTAGTCAACGTCTTTATACAAATCCTTCTGTCAGTACTCAATGCACTGACATTGCAAATAAACATGTACGTATGTCTCAACATAGAACTGATCAGTCGATGAACCTTTACGCCGGTAATCAACCATCGATAACAGTTATCACACAATTGTATCAATAAAAATTTCAGACATCTCATGCAAAGCACGTGTTTTTAAGTATACAGGCTATTAAGAAGAAAAGAATCTTCGAGAAAGTTCAATCCCATATACAAGGTATTGCCGTGCCAAATCCTCTGTTATTTTCGCCTATTTTTGTCGTAAGGAATAAGTTTAAAACGTTGCATCAACTTAAATTTCAATTTCAGAATAAATTATATCATAAGGTTATCAATTAAACTGTACATCCTGTTGTTATTGAAACAAATAGAAAACATTCGTCCATGATAAGGAAGAAAATTTACTATCAGTCTTACATTAGTAGGTTCACAAAGTGTCTTGAATTGCCCTAAAATTGGCTAAAATTATGAACTGAATAAATATGTTCAAATTTGTCTACAATTTTTACTTTTGATGTTTTGAAACACAAAAATTGTAATTTTTGACAAGAACTTATTATTGACGTCACTGTAACGTCACAATCGCGCTCATTTAAGCATGAATTGATTTTTTGTCCAATTTTCTCAAATTTGAACCCAGCTTTTCTTCATAAAAAGATTGGACGCTATCCTAGACCAAAATAATTTGTGTTTAAAAATTCCAATCTGATCAAAAAAGTCTTTTCATCAAAATTTATTTGGGTAGACAAGCGCGCCAATGTTTTCTAGATAAAAAAAATCGGCACAATCGTGAAATGGAATAACTTTTAAAGGCGTTTTCATAATAAATGACAAAGATTGGGTTCATAAATTGTTTTGATTTTTAAAAGTATGTCTTAAGAAGTCATAACTATATATCATGATATTACATATTACTCTATTTGTCAGGGCTGGAATGTGGGTTCCATAATTCTATGTATTTTTATAACATCCAAACCAATATCTACAATAACCCATATCTTTCTGAAATTCCTTATACTATTTCCTTATTGAAATGGCTTTGCGCATGTAGAATATCAATATAAATCAAATTTCTTACAGTGCTGTTTTTATTCCGTCGAAGCTGCGATGCAAGATTGGTAATATGGGAAATATTATATATATATACATGTACATATATGGGTAACTTTTTGCCAAAACAATATATGAAATGCGTTTATCTTTAATATTTGAAATAAAGGAAAAGAGTGACTTAGAAAACTGCAAAATCCGCCAAGGTTTGTTCTTGGACTATATGGTGCCGGTATTGTCTTGGCTTTCGGACTTGCGATGTTTGGAAACTCCTTTCATTCGAGTCGGTAGTTTTGCATTATATCTGTTAACAAAAGTCATTTCCTCTATTTAAAAGTATCTCTCAGAATTTTTATTACCATTTAAAACTGCTGGATGTAAGCATCCGATGGTGTCACCAGGTACCCATTTGCTTGTACTTCTGTCCTAACACGAAATAATGCGTTAAAATTATCGTGTTTAAATTCCATGAAATTCAATAAAACTCTGAAGCTTTCTCCCTCATATAAAGCTCTGTCCGTAGATAGTTTTGGCTCGCTATTTTCGTCATCTTTGCACATTCATGCTTTTTAAATTTTCCGTAGCAGTTTTGGCCTTCCATAGTTTTGTACACTAGGATCGCTGATGAGTAAAAAAATTACGAAATGCGCAGATACGATGAAGATGTATAGATACTAACTGGCACTATAACTTTCGTAACATCATAGAGACTGTCTTCATAGAGAATATTTAAAACGGTTTTTTTTTCTGAACGATTGTTCGAATAGATATCGAGTTGGAACACTGTTATGTAATGCCAGCAAACAACATTTTCTTCTATGTTTCTTTCTTTTTCTTTTTTATGCAAAAACTCAACGACAGCTTTATGTATATAGAGGTTATTTTTTTGTTTGTGACAAAATTTTGCACTGACTCCCGTTCACTATCTAGTCAGTTATTTTGGATCGCCTTCAAGCTAAACACAATTGCCAAATATTGCAAATTGTTTGCGCATTTTGGACATTCTAAACCATTGTCTCTGTAAGCAAGGATAAATGAAGCAAAAAGTAAGGCAAAAACAAAATTGAATGGACTTTTCAGTTGACATGACCCTTCTCTAAATATTGACAATATGTAATGACAACTTCAATGACCTGCGTGCATTTGGTACTTTATTAGTTATTGTTAATGCAAGAATTAATTTGGGTGAAACCTGACATCCTTTCATCGATTCTTTCACAAACAAGCAAATGTTCATTTGTATATTGAAATTTTCAAAATATCAATATTTATGTATTTCTTTTCTTTGCTTCTCTTTCGCAGTATACTAAAGCTAATCAGCATGAGAGTGGATTGCGTTTTGCTTCTTGGAGAATTGACGTTGTCACATGGATACACTGTATATGTTTTTCTTTCGCAAACATGATTAATAGTCTTGCAGTTATTAAGTGCTTTGCTATGTAGTAAGTTAGAATTCAGTTAGAAATACCTATAACAACAGCTTTCCCTAGTGAGGACATTAAATCAGTCAACAACCTGACGATAACAATGTTTCTTTCAACTAAAATTGCTGTTGGTGTCAAATAATAATTGAGATGTCCGTTAGAAGAACAAAACTGTTAAATTATTACTTTTTGTAATAATTTTGATAATTCAACATGACGTGCTGTTTGAGCTTTGCGTTATGTTTTATGTTAAACTGTTGGATCAACACAGATTTCGCACTTGTGCGTTGTTTTGTTTGTTTGTATGTTTCAGATTTCTCATTTCGACGTATAAATTCGAGAAATACATTTACGTACACTTCACGAATTATTGAACTGAATTACAGTATTTTCTTCTGATAAATCCGATAGCAAGTTCTGAATGCGTTGAGTTTTGAAATCAAAGACAACTTCAAGTGACGTCAATAGTACAATTGTATATTAATTCATCTTATAACAAAATAATTCATGGAAGCCATATATTTATGAGAGATTTCACATGAACTGGCCTTTAAATTCGCTATTGCTAGGGATAAAATTCGAATACAGCCTCAGTCCATGTTAAAATGTCTCACAAATCTATTACTTCGATTAAAACAAAGTGTGATACATTTCATACCGATTTTGATGCATCGGATGTGCACATTTCGTAAATTAATTATCCGTCAGCAATGCTAGGGACCAAAACTTTGGAAGACCAGGAATGTAATCAAAAATATGTAAAAGCGAGAACATGCCAAAATGACCGAAATAGGAAGCCAAAACCATGTACGGACGGAGCTTTGCGTGACGGAGATAACTCCGTAGTTTTCTTAAATTTTGGGGAATTTTATCACGTTTAATTTAGAAGTATAATTTCGGGGCCAATGCCGAAGTACTAGCTACTGAGCTGGTGTTTATTAATTATTTCTTAAATGTTGGTCAAACACTGATCAAATTTACCTAAGGACGTCAGTTAAAGTGGTTTATGAGTAAGTGCTGTTGTTGGTTATTTCTGTTTTAATTCAAAGTGCATGGGCATGAAATTAGCCGTTTAACCACATTTTCTTTTATGGAAAATTTGTTTATGTATGACATACGACAAGAGATCTATACTTACATTCGAAATGGACATCTCTTTGGTGAACTGTAGAATTCTCCAGAGGAAATAAAGGAAATGTTTAATATACATTTTCATAGAGCTTTTGTTCACATTCCAAGAATTATTTACTGTAGATTTGTTACTAGAATGATCTTCCACTTCTACTGAAGTTTCAAAAAGCCATTTGTTCACCGACCAGCTTTTATAAAACTGCTGGTTGTCTACTCAGCATTTCTGAACCTAGACATTAACCTCCGAAATATAATTTTCACTACCTTTCATTGTTAGAAGTTCGCTTTTTTATCACTACTCTGATGTTATAGGCAAGTCTGCATTGGAAATAAATGTAAGAAGAAAAATATCAAACTCAAATGCGATTCAACAGAAATAGTATATAAAGACTGGCATACCGACAAACTCAACTACTTCAAGCGACGTAGAATCTGAAAGCGACTGCACACTTCATGAATTGATACGGACACTTTTCAAGTAAATCTGAAAAATGCTAAATCTTCAAATCAAGCCTATTCTGTAAGATTTGGAACGTTGAAACTGAAAATATTTATCTGCCAGCTCTTGGTGCCTTTCCATGAACTTTTTAGAAAAGCAGTTGACGTTCCTTGACAAATCCCAGGAACATACACTTCTTGCGCAGACACAAGTAGACGTATGTAATGATTTGGCAGATTAATATTTAGAGAACTGTTTGTTGTGATTATTGATTAAACTGTAACAACTTCCTTTGAATGTTTTGAAATAATACAATAGTACAATCAGTACGTTTTTCTTGCATTTCAAAAAAACACTAAGCTGTAAATTTCTCATAAACATTTCTATAAGCGTCAGCAATACTTTTTCTGGTAGTGTAATAATAAGCGTGCTTGCATCGGCCGCGGATGAGCATGGGTTCCATCCCCAGTCGTGTCAAATCAAATACGTTAACTTTGGTATACGTTACTTCGCCGCTGAGCATATGACATTAAGGAGAGAGTATACAGAGATAACCTATTTTTCAAGGTTGACCTGTGTTACCTTTTAAGGACCGTACCGCCTGCAGATCAGATCATATTTTATCATGACCTTAATTTTCAGCGCCTGAAAAACTCTCATGCAGATCAGACAAAAAATGAATATACAATACCAATTACAATTTGGACGGACGAACAGAACCAACATTTCGATATATCATTGTCGGGCGTTACAGTGGCAGATAAAAGAGCAATCTTCAATTCAGTAAAAAACAATTGACTGGTGATTAAAAAATTGCAAGAATACGGAGATTTCTTTTGTTCTGGAGCATTAAAACTCTAACTGTTTAAACCACAGGGAGAATAATTACTCCAGGCTGAAACTGCAAAGGTATGTGCTTTACTTTGAGAACCTTTTGCTGCTCATATACGCCTTTTTATCAGTTTGGCTGTAGCTGATCATGATTTTCCAATTATGGTACTGTCAACCTGTTTTGAGAGACAACTGAAAGGAGAGAAAAAAGATGTATCATAAGACAGGCGGTATTGAATACAGGTAAAACTTCTATAAAGTGCACTAAAAAGGAATCTTTAAGTAATGGTCCTTTGCGACAGGTTTTTGCTTAATGCAGGCGATTTTTTAGCAGGTTAGACTGTACTTGATCACTGAAAACAATGGGAGGAAACAAAAGGGTTTTTGAGAGGGTTTAAAGTTTATTTCAGTCACAAAGTTCTGGTCCCTAGCATCGCTGACGAGTAATTAACTTACGAAATGTGCACATGCCGATGCATCAAAATCGGTATGAAAAGTATCACACTTTGTTTAACAACAAAATTTTAAACCGTTATATTTATATTTATAAATTCCAACAAGCAGGGATTTGTAAACATTTTGTTTCAGTCAGTATTAAAAAACTTACATACATGTAATCTAGGTTTACCAAGTTGGTAGTGATTTGGAATGAAAAGACCTCAATTAACATGTAAATTACGATTTAGTCTCACCGTTGAATCTGTAAACATCTTATCAATAATGTGATAAAA
>JAOXYH010061782.1:0-11097 GCA_028566455.1 Botula fusca
GCATTTTAGCCGTGGTCGCGAAATGGTCAAGTGTATCATGTTAGAGCAAAAAAATATGCCTGTCATATAAATCATGGTTAATGGATATATTTTTCACTGAAAAGATTTATTTTCATTCTACAAGAGGATATATTGTATTTATATATAAGAACGATTTAAACAGAAAAATATCCTGGTTGATACTGATTCATTTTGCACAATGCCAAAACCAAATGCTAAGTTCAAAGCACGAAAACTGTCTGGAAACCAAGTACGCTGCTTCATATTGTCACAATAAGTTAGAAAAGTAAAATGGCTGTAATGGAGGTGAGAAATGTCGACTTAAGTCTCCTTCCTCTGTCAATCACAATGTGTACGTGGCCATAATATAATATATATGTTCGTAAATATTCGAATTGTTGAATTTAAATATGTGGACTTTTTTTCAAAATTAGCTCTAAAAGTAAGCTTTTTACCAGAATTTATCCGGATATAAAATTTTTATTTGATATTTTGTATCCTTTCGTATCCATAGCTAAAATGTGTTTTTCGTGAAATTCAATTTACTGTGAAAAATTCATCTTTTGGTGTACATAAGTATGAATGATGGCTCGTTTGAAAGAACAAATGGAATCCTATTCATTGAAAATCAGTAATAAAATACATAGAATTCCTTGTGACCATTATTTAGGCACCCAAATGGTATTTTTTGCCATTTTTGCTGATTTCTAAATGGATGATGATTTTTGCTCCCCATCCTTGTATTTTTACCACTCTCAACATAAATTGGGTTTCCATTCTGGAGATAAAGTATTAAATTGAAATTTTAAATAAAATTCAAAAACTTATTCTAAATTCTAGACCGTAGGAGCCAATATCACGAAAAGTTTTTTCAAAAAATAGCATTTTACTCTATTTTATGTCAGTGTTGTGAGGGCAATGAAAATATCACCCCTCAGTTTTTTGTGACAGCTATTTTCAATACATCAACCATCTAAAATGAAAAAAACTGTGTATTGTCAGTCCAGTTTTCTTAATTTCAGCTTATACTGGGAGGAAAATCTAATTTCTAGAAAATCCTGAAACATTGCCTTTTATTACCAAATTAAGCCTTATATTCTTAAATATCTGCTTCCGCCAAAGGGATTATCCTTTCAAAGATGTAATAGCACCATTTAAACATACGCAAACGACATAATAAGTAAGCTGTTTACAATAGAGTACATTACAAATGATGTACAAACAATGTAACTTCTTGAAATGAAAAAAAAAGTTAAATTCTAATTCTAGCCCTATTTATGTTAATGTCAGTTGCCATAATAACCGCAAACCACATGATCGTTATCGTCCGTTCGCTTGAAGCTTACAGATTAGCCAAGAATGTCATTCATTCTTTACACAACCGACAGTCTGTTCTTAAGGTAAAACGAGAACTACATAGTAATCTATTCGTCATGTTCTGCAAGTTTTACGAACTACACGGTATCCTTTTTGTGTTAAACTGGTTTGATGTTTGCGGCTGTGTACACTTGGATGAAAAAGACTGTCTGATGAAAGATGACAATGTGTGAAATGTAACTTTGTCACTTTCGCACGGTCATCCGGACGAGGTTGATTCTGATTGGCTACTGTAATGCCTATCGTATGAATGAACCTACCTGAACATGACAACAAATTACATAGTAATCTTTTTTGTTACTTTCTTGAATGGTGAACCTTTGAAGCAAACTTGACAAAGATGATCACAGTGTCTTTTGTTCTTTTGCAAGTGATGTTTCTTGTATAAGATGTCTATACATTTTGACCGACAGGTATAACGAATTCGTAAGCTTCATGCGGATGCACGGTAAATTGTTTTTCTTTTCATTTTACTAATATTGTGTGATATATAGATATATTTTATAAGAAACTCGGAGACGTTCCATTTCCTTCATCCTTTGACGCTTACAGAGAACGACTCTTTTGAAGCATAATGATGAAATTGTGTGGATTTATAATATAAAAATATCTTAGATAGTTGTGGTTTATCTTATATTTGAAATAGTCATTGTTTTACAAGTAGTTTGTTTTTGTATTACACCACAAAAGAATGACTTATAGATCAGTTCAAACAAAAAAGGTATGCATCATTACAAACTTCACCAAAGGCAAGTAACGATTAAGTACAAAGAATACTTTGAAAGTAAAAATTATTTCAAGCTTTCAGATGACAAAAACATCAGAACGTTATGTCTGTTTAGAACTCTGAATACTAGACTTCCTATAGAAACAGGGAGATGAACAGATCAAATTCAAATATCATACAATTTAGAGAATGAAATGTAAGAACAGTTATTCTTAACAACTCGTGTAAAAGACTATGTGCGGCAAGGGGCTTATTTGGCCCCCAGAAATGGACTTTTTAAAGTTAACATAAAATGTATGCCAGAATAATGAGAAAATCCCCTCGAACCGAGAGTCGAAAAATTGTCCACTATATTTGTATATTAACAGATACCCTAGATCATTAAATATTAGCAAGCTTCGGAATTGAAATAGAGCCTTGTAAACAAGCCAATTTTCGGATATAAATGTGAGGCGAAGTTATAGAACATATGAATCTGTCGTACTTTTTTACGACAGAACTTTGCCCTAATGGACACAAATAAAATTTGAAAGTAAAAAAAAAAAGAAAAAACCCGATAGGTCCCTATGCTCATTGTTTCCAGATACAAAACCTGTGTTAAAAATATGCATCTTTAAACAAATCTGAAATTTGCTGAATTTGAACATTTTCCCGGCTTTGAATTACCATTTACAAGATGTTCTTACCAAAAATTCTTTTATTTTGTGTTGCTTCAAAGTTCTAACTATAATACAGCAAACAGACGTTGTATCGTTTACTGAAAATGAGGGCAAAAATGGGCCTTGCCGTGCGTCCGCATGAAGCTTACGCCTTCGAATTCGTTATATCTGTGGGTCAAAAGATGCTGATATCATATATACAGTTGAAAAAAGCGATGAAAGGACATCACGTGTAAAACAACCAAAATACACTGTGTAGATGTTTGTCAAGTTTGTTTCAAAGACCCAACGTTCAAGAAAGTAACAAAAAGATTACTCTCTAGTTCTTTGTCAAGTTTGGTTAAAAGGTGTGCTGGTTACGGAACGGTAGCTCTAATGGTTTTCATTTAATTTTTGGATTGGTTGCGGACCATAGAGCTCCCTCCCGTTGAAGAACTTGGCGATTTAGTGACCCGGATTTCAGTCGCATTTTCAAAGTGGAATATAAGAAGGATTTTCTTTGTCACACAACTAATTTTTGATTCTTAGGTTAAACAAACCTTTTTACTTCTCCGCCGCATAGTTTACTTTTCAACAAGCACGTTTTCTCCTTTTCTAATTAAGTCTCATTTTCTAATGGAAAGACATATTGTTATTCTTCAGATTATTTTTTTCCGCCTTTTTTTCGAAGTGTCGTGAAGCTTCATTTCACGACATATGATTGCAAAACTTGGTAAACGATAGTGGGCAGCTATAAACTTTTCGAAACTGCGGGAGGGGCAGTGAAAACTTTTCCCTTACAGAGTTATCTCCCCGAACACCGAAAACTTTGTGTCTCCTACTCCTCTGAAACCGTAAAAGATATCGAAGCAAAACTTCTTCACCATAGGTCCTTAGGACAATTGACCTTGACCTTGGTCACAAGGTCATAGGTCAAGGTCACGTTCTAAATTTTGACCTTTCAGTGTGTCTTCTTCTTTGAAACCGTACAACATGTAGAAACAATTAATGTTCTAAAATGATCATCTAATTATGTCGCAACTCATCATTGGTCTTTTAAAGGGATGTCGCAATTCCTTTAAGGAGTTATTGCCCCTTTTATACATAATTTTACATATATATGCCTATAACTTGATAACTACTGGAGATAATGACTTGGGGTCTTCAGTGAAGGGTAACATGATCTTTGACCTTGACCTTGGTAACAAAGTCAAAGGTCATCTTAACATTTGTCATTTTATGGCATTTTGGAGTGTTTGTCATCATGTTTTAACTATTCGCAGTGTTAAGTATTGCAAAATGAATATTTAAGTGAACTCTTTGTAGGTCTGGGTAAGGGGTGTAACATTTCCAAAGGGGTATATCCCTTTTATACTGGAATATGCATATATATATATGCCTAAATCTCAATAACTAAGAAAGATAATGACTTGGGGTCTTCACTGTCAGTCCACATGACCTTCGACCTTGACCTAGGTCACAAGGTAAAGGTCATCTATATTTTTTCATTTTTTGGGCATTACAAAGTGTTTTCAACATTTTTAAACTGTTCAAAGTATAAAAAAGAGAGTTTAGAATTTTTCAATGGCATTATTGCCCCTGTCATACTTGATTTTGCATATAAATGTCTAAAACGTAGTAACTAATAAAGATAGTGACTTGGCGACCGTTTCACAAAACACTCGTAATGCTTGCATGCACGTAATTTCTTAACAAACCTATTGGACTTACGTGCACGTAAGTCTCAGTTAGCTTTGTAAAACGGTTGCCTGGAGTCTTCAGTAAAGGTTCTCTGACCTTTGACCTTGACCAAGGTCACAAGCTCAAAGGTCAAGGTCATGTATTTTATTTATTTTTTTTTCGTATTTCGTAGTGTTTTTAACATATTTCAACTGTTTAAAGCATTTATAAAGGGATTAAACAATTCCTCAATTGAGTTATTCCCTTTTTTAATCTTGATTTTGCATATTTATGTCTTAATCTCAATAACTATTAAAGATAATGACATTTGGTCTTCATTATAGGGTTAAATGACCTTTGACATTGATCAAGGTCACAAGATCAAAGGTCAACGTCAAGCTGATTTTTTTTCATTTTTTTCGTATTTTTGTGTGTTTTTCAACATTTTCAACTGTATTAAGTGTATTTTATAGCCTTTTCATCATTTTGGAAATGGAAAGACCTATCAATTGTTCCGGAACAATTGACCTCCTAGTTTTTTTTTTTAAATTATTGTCTGTAATGACCTGACGACGCATAAAGTAATTGAAGATAGGGAAATCGTGCCTGTTGAACAGTAAATTATGCGGCAGACTAAAAAAGAATGGTTTGCTTAACCGTTGAAATAAAAATTAGTGGTGAGACTAACAAAATCCTTCCCCAATTTCACTTTGAAAGTGCAACTCAAGTCCGGGTCGCTTAATATCAAGTTTTTCAACGGGAGTGAACCGTAGCTCAGTGGTCCGCAAATTATCCAAAAATAGAATACGGATCATGAGAGCTACGGATCCATAGTGAAAAGTGCGCTAGAATTTGCACCACGTTGGTTTTGGCATTTTGATTGGTTAGAAAATTTCCATTTCATTTCACTACCCGCCAATCGGATAATTTATACTGCATGTACTGTGCGCTTTAATTTTTTTCTTCTTTTTAGTTCTGTTGTGCATTTTCTACAAAAAATTAAAGGAAAAGAGGGCGAAGTATTTTGTCTGCATTCTTCTTCCGCTCTCGCTCTTACATTCGTACGTGGGTATAAGTTAATACAATGCCATATTACGGTTCATTTTCTATCTAGATTTGTTGGCCTTAAACAATCACATTTGATGCAGATATTGATTCACCGCAAAAATGTCTGACTGAAAAATAATACAAGATTATAAATTTTTCGCCGTTAAAAAAAAACTCGGGTACACAAACTATATTCTTATTTTTGATCGGACCGTATGAACTCTTTTTCAATACGTTACGAGTTTGGCCCACTATATACTGCAAATAATAATAACGTGAAAAAATGACTATTTTCAACATACAAGAAATACTCATGTGTTTAAATACAATTCAAATTAAAGGTCATTTGTTCAGAGAACAATTGTAAGGTCTTTCCCGTAACCAAGGTCAGGGTCACGGGTTATGTGAGCAAGTAATGAAGACGCTTAGTCATTATCTGTAACAGTTATAGAAATACAGGCATAGACTTTTCATCATTTATATGGAAATGGAAAGACATGTCAATTGTTTCTGAATGACTGGCCTCTAAATTTTCATATCTTTTTCCTGTTTGATTTAAAATGAAATTAACAATATTAAACTTTTGAATTAGAGCATTTCGGAATAAGGTTAGTTGGAATTCTTGAAAAATTTTAAAACACAAGTACCAAGATTGCCTTGGCCTTTGATCTTGTCCCCAATGTCAAGGTAAAGGTCATGGGAACCAATAGTGAAGACCCCAAGTCAATATTTCTAATACCTATCAAGTTACAGGGGTTTTATATACAAAATTAGACAATTCAGAGCCAATAACTCAAAAATGAGTCGTCGGATGAGTTCGGTCCAAATGTATTGAATGTAAAGCTTAACAAGATGAACGTTTCCTCCATTATATTTAACCAACTATCTCTTACGGTTTTTGCGGAATTTCATTAACAAGGTACATTTTGTGTATAAGGTTAAAGGTCAAGGTCATTTGACCTTTGACCTTGACACCATTTTATAGGATATATTGTCCCATGATCATAGGTGAAGGTCCCAGGTCTCTACGACTTACGTTTTATGAGAAAATATAATTTAACGGTTCGTGTCAATTTTCATGGGGAGATAACTCATGCAAGGAGTCATCAACATTTTTCGACCCAATGTGATGAAGTTGTATCTTGCTACTCTCAACAATTTGCACCCTTTGGTTTTTCTGTATCTCTTATGCTTTTGGAGCTATTTCACTAACAAGGTTTTCGGCTATTGGGGAGATAATTCCGTAATGGAAAAAAGTTCGGTCTTGCAGTTTTTTTTTCCAAATAGTACATATACATGTATGCCAAATACATGGTATGAAACCACTTAACGACATGTCGTGTACTTTTTATTTCCCGACATTTCAAAAGTTGGCGGAAAAAAGAATAATAAAAACAATTAAGTCTTTCCCGTCACCAAGTTCAAGGTCAAGGTATATGGGAACCAGTAATAAAGACACTTAGTCATTATCTGTAATAGTCATAGAAATACAGGCATAGACTTTTCATCATTTATGGAAACGGAAAGACATATCAACTGATTCTAAATGAATGACCACTCAATTTTATATCCTTTTATGTATAAATTCCCCAAAATTTAATAAAGCTACGGAGTTATCTCCCTCATGCAAAGCTCTGTCCGTAGATGGTTTTGGCTTCCTCTTTCGGTCGTTTTGGCATATTCTCGCTTTTACACATGTTTGACAACAGTCTTGGTCTTCCAAGGTTTTGGTCCCTAGCATCGCTGACGAGTAACTAATTTACGAAATGTGCACATCCGATGCATCGAAATTGGTATGAAATGTGTCACACTTTGTTTTTCCCAAACTTACCTGTCTGTTTTCAACATGTTGAGAGTTTTTTCCCTTACATCCTGCAAAAATCTAAGAGAATTCGCCATGGCCATTCTTTTGGCTGGCGATGTATCACTCATACCTGTAAATAAATTCATTAAACATTCATTTATTTAAAATTGAAAAATCGTTTTTACCCTTCAAAGTGCATTTATTTTCAATGGTCATTTAATGGCAACAATAGATAACCCTCTGATAATATTATGTTCCACCTGTAGTTAAGCTATTAAAACATTTTAATTTGTTCCTGTCTTTATGTAGCCACTCCACTGAATCATTCTAGTGTAATTCATTACAATTTCATACACTTTATAAAATAATTATAGATATATACCATTATCGTATCACATCTATGTTAGTTCATACCTAATATTTTAAGGAGTCCAATTATTGTAGTAGAGTTGATCAGTAATGTCAGGAATACGATGCCAGAAACATGGACTAGCACCTATAACCATGATAAATAACATAGAAATTATGTACTGAAAGCTAAAGGCTGCGAATTATCTAGCATTTCATTTGTATTCAAATAATTTTGAGCATTGTACACATGTAATGAAATATAATTTTGATCAAATGAAAGCTCTGATGGTCGATAGAGATATACCCGTATCATTAAATTTTCAGTTAATTGTAGCATGAGAAACTTCTGAAATTTAGAATGAGAACAATCTTAAAATAACATGCACGTACCAACATACAATTCGATTAGTAGATAACTGTTTATGAAGACTTACCCTGACACCGACACTCTCCTGATCAATGGTATCATGATGGGCAACTTGCAAGGCCAGAGCTAAACCAACAGCACCACGTAATCCTCCCCAGGTCATTACGATTCCTTCCTTCCAAGTCATACCATAACCAGTATGGCGTAAAATTGGGCTAAAAACCGCTATAACAAGACCTCTATAATTTGAAAAGATCAGTACAATTATATTGGTTCTTTTTCACTTTTTAAACAAACGAAAAAGTGTTCTAAAATTACAAATCCATACATTATTATTAGCAGTGAATTTTACAAGTTATTTAAACGCATATTCTTAGAGTTCCTTCGAAGACTAATTACAACTTAAGTACACACCAATAATATTGAAGATATGTAGTTTTTTGCAGACGTTTCACCAACTGACAAATAAGAATAATCATTCTATTTATGACACTTGCTAAAAATGTCCAAAAACAATTTTTGACATTTCGAACATTTGAGTAATTTCACTGGACACACAGAACATTATTGGTAACCAAGAAATGATATTCTTTTAGTAATATCAGATGGAATAAAGGTTCATTTAAAGAGAAGGCATCGTTTTCTTCATCACAAATCTGATTAAATAAATTATCTTTCATATAAAAAGCTCGTTCCACATATGGCGGGAGGGAGATGTTGAAAGATCACAGTCCATCTGATATTACTGATGAAACACCTCAAAACAAACAAAAAACTATGATATCTCTACAGTAGTGTTCTATGGGTCCACTGAAATTAAAATGGATGACTTTTATCCCAATACTTTTATTGTTAAGATGTCTTGTGTTAGAATTGCGTATTATAAAACAGTATTAGAATGTTTCCGCTAATGGACCAGGATCTTCTTGTACGAGCTACAACTAAAAAGGACATAGTGAAAATTCCATACGGGATATTTAGCTGAAAAAAATTGTATCTCGTTGTCAACTGAGACAAATCTGCAAAAATAGTAACGATTTGCATTATCACTTACCGTAAGAACAAAGTGGCCAAAACTAAGGAAGATCAAATGATTTCAAAACAAGCATATACCGAAATAGTAAGACAAAACTAAACTGTTTATGGACAGAGCTTCCACGGACATCCACGATTTTTCAAGGATTCAGAACTACATTTATGTGTTGCTATATTTTCTGTCCATACAAAGAATTGGTATTAAATAATCTGCAGAAAACCAGTGAATGCAAACAGTATTGAAATTATTTCTACTGCTTAGTTCAAATTGATGCATTCGACAAGAACTTTTCATTAAATCTCACCTGATAACAAATACTCCAAAATACAATGAAAACATATAAAACCAATCAAGTCCATGGACTTCAAAAATCGCTTTTTCAGAAATCACCATCCCTACTATGATAAAGATAAGCGTGTTGGCTATGTAAGCTAAGGTCTCCCAAAATCTGAAATTATATAATGGATATAATTGGAAATGGCTTGTCAAAACAGAAGCCCGAATGTGCTGATGGAGGACGGTCATGAAAAAATTCGCTTCCGTAATTTTTTTAAAGAAGTAAGAACATAATTAGACGATATATTTAGTGTACAACTGCTCTGACAGATAGTTCTTTCATTTGTGTCAATTGTCAGTATAAGTTAGATGAAAATAGATAAAAGCTCTACACTTTGCACCGATCGTATTATAGCATCGTCAAGAGCGCTACGTTGTCAATAACATTCGATTGTTCTGAGTATTGTGCGGAAATATGGCGTTTTACTTTAGAAACAAACAAATTTATATGTAATTATGTTAATATGCAACGTTTTTAATTCTACTTCAGAAAATATTAACCACTGTATTGTCTCTGATATACAATCCCGATATGAAAAGGTGGAATGCGAAATCGCAAAGACAGCAACCACAGAGAATAATATAGATTCGGTGCTACACAGAATTGACGAAACTGAACAGAAAGTGGAATTCGTATTTAATAGAAACAACATGATAGAGGAGAATGTAGAAAACATGGGCTGCACTTTTCATAAAGTAGTGGATCGTTGGGAAGAGAACATTTGTAATATCAGCTTATATATGTGAAATTAAAAGATAAAAACAAGAATTCAGAAAAGGATACGAAAGCATTGAAAATGATATCACCGAACTAAAATGGCATCCAATGGAAAACAACCTTATATTAACGGGAAAAAAATACTAACACGAACAAGACACAGAAGCTGTTATAAAATCGGTTATCGGAATAAACAAAACCCATAACTTTAAACCACAGTACATCAGTTTGGGAAAAGAGGACGAAAGAATAACCGACCGATATTAGCCAAGGGATCAAGATATGATATTGAAGATTGGCTGTAAGTTGAAAGGAACAGATTTTGAAATAAAAGAGCAGTACCCAAAGTAAATCGAACAGAAAAGGAAATATTTACATCCACCTTGAAAGCAGGTACGGAGAGAAAAGAAGAAAGCTATACTAATTCACGATCAACTTTTTATTGATGGAGAAATATAAACCAAGTAATGTCGGTTCCTCTACCAACAGGGTACAACGGAAAGAATCGGGTGAAATTTTTCCAGATGTGGGTACGCCAGCAAAACATAATATGCATATCTCGCCTGGAAATCAAACACTTTATACTTCTCTGCAATCTTTTGGACAAACTAAACCCATCCAGAAGCCGAACAATTCCACCTAGAGAACTTAAAAGGCATAGACAAAACTGAGATAAGCCTGATCTTATCATTACTCACTTCTAACTTCTACGTTTGAACAGACATATTTAAAAGGAAGCAAAGATAAACAGCTTTAAAACAGACAAAATTACATCAAAGTTCAAAGCAAGAATTTTTTTGAGCCAGACGCGCGTTTCATCTATAAAAGTCTCATCAGTGACACTCTTATCCAAAAATATGCAAATCCAAAATCAACTCAGAAGATGAAGAGTTTATAAACCCAAAGTATAACGAAAAAGGGCATCAAAATAAGACTAATGAAATCCTATGCCTTGGGGTAGAAAAACCTTAGTGTTTTCAACAATTTCAAAATTTTGAACGGCAAATTTAGTTTGA
>JAOXYH010061892.1:0-11094 GCA_028566455.1 Botula fusca
ACCATCAGGGGTTTGCTTTGCCATCAAATAATATAATATATTGACAACAGAATACCAAATGCACAAATCCTAAAAACGTGAATCAAGGGACAAGACAAAAACGTGGAAACAAACAAAGAGATCCAGGATATGACAAAATGAAATGCAAATCAAAAACTTGTTGCAAACAAACAAAACAGAACGGAAATACACAAGAACCAAAGAACTAGCAAATTGATGTGAACTCCCACGAAAAACCGGAAGTGACATCAGGCGCTTCGGAAAGGTAAGCATGCCATACATCGTTTACGGCACGCGTCGCATTGCAATTGGGATATCCGGTAAAGTGTCATGTCCAGTGAGTTTTAAAATCAAGTATAATGAGAAATCTAACATACTGTATCCTGTCTCATTTGTAAGATAGATACATCGTATCGATCTACAAAATCATGATGACGACCATTGAATTTCTAGAGTGATAACACAGGCCGAACATAACCCTGACCAAGGGGTTTTTGTGAGACTTGTTTCATTTTGTTTAGCAAGTCACAGAACAAATCACAGGCACAACATATCTAAACAATAGTGAATGATTAGTTTTATCATATTTTTAAAACACAAATTTTTACCATATCTATATCAAGTCTCGACCATTCTTTAGTTCATAATTTCTGTACACTACTTTATCTCGTGCTGTTACGAACTATAAATCAAGACGCCAAGACACAACCAAGGTTTAGATAATTTACTTAATGTCAACTCAATATATTTAGAATAAAATGTCCGTTATTATCTAACCTGTTGGCTGTCCCAACTCCAAACTAAAAGAACCTCGGTAGGACAATATTATTACAATGAGCTTCCTTGTCGACCGTTGTTGATTATTTTACATTATGGATATAAATCCCTACTCATGTTTGCAAACATTTACAGAAAATTGAGGATTTCACAATAAACTTTATTTAAATAGGTATCGATAACATTTTATTTTATCAGTTTATAGTTGTGTGAAATTTGAATATATTAGATTGGAAGCGGATTGAAAAGGAAGATAACTCGTTAAACGTCGATATCACTGCATTCTGTTCTTTTTTTGTTGAATATCCCCTTTCAAAACTTTGGCTTTTCGAAAAACGAATCAAGTTCTTTTCGTTCAATTTGACGATGTGTCTCCATTGACTTGAGGATCGTAGTTTGTTTTGTAATTTACCATTTTAGCGTCCAGAAAAGTGTAATAACAGAACATGATGTAATGCAAAGTTTACTACAAATCATTTTACAACTACAAAACCATAAAAATAAATTAATTATCAATTTTAAAAAATAATCACAAATTTCAGCTATGTTGGCAGTCATGACACTAATATTGGTAAACTTTAAGTCAAAGCGTTGTTTTATTTTACTTTTTGTGTCCTTGTACTATTGAGTTTTTCTTTGACATTCATATTCTGTCTTTTTAAATGAATTGGTGTAATGTGACCCTGTCATTTAATTAATTGGTGTACAAACAAAATTAAACCAACATTTGTATTCCCCAGTTCAACAGAAAAAAGTGAATTCTGGGTCTACACATGTCGAAGTACATTATATTTTTAGGATATTCTAGCAGTAACGCCTTTTCAGAGTTTCGGCGTAAATGATCTCAGGCAATGGAATTATGTAAACAAGCGACATTTGTAAATCTAAACACATAAACGTAACACAAAATAAACCACGTTTAAGAGTTGGTTTTTATGTAATATATATGCTGCCACCGGGTGCATATTCCAAATTGTACATCAGTATTCAAATAATGGTCTTGTACCACAACTATGTCTTTTGTGGAGATAAAGTAACACAAGTAATTTTTTGAACACAAGAACGTATAGGTTAAGATGAGCATGATTTTTGATTTGCATATTTTGGATAAGAGCGTCACTGATGAGTCTTTTGTAGACGAAACGAATGTCTGGCGCAAAAAATTCTTGCCTTGATCTTTGCTGTAATTTTGTCCTTTAATTTAACAAGACAAACTTCTGAAACTTCCAAGTTCCATGGTTGTTGTATATTAAAAATAAAAGAAAGAATGTGGAATACATGCAGGAAAGACACTAGTCCACATCTTTCAAAAGTACAAAAATAATTTATAATTCAGTTGCGTGTGAAGCCCTTTTCTTGATTAACCTTTACCAGAGACGCTATTGGTCAAATAATAGGAAGACCTGTCATTTTCCATCAAAGCTGCAATTCTAAACTTGATATTTAAGGTCACATTTCCAAACTACTACCGAACAACGAACGGAGGCCAAAATGCAGATTGATATTGATATAATTTGACATATAGAAATTTGAATGCAGGGAAGATGTAAATAGTATCTTCCAGACACGCAATTCAATACCCTAGAAAATTATAAGAGCATACATCTCATAAAGAACACCAACGAAACCATGAATTCGGCCTCATATCTTTACCTACTCTTAGAAAAAGACGGAAAAGCAAACTTTTTAACCAAACAATATGACAAACGCGATAACTTTGATGTAATTTTGTCTTCTCATTCCAAATAGTCAATTTTTCATTCATCTGTGGTAAAATCCTATCTGCACAGACGTATGGACTTTACATTTCACAGCTCATCCATTATTCCACAACATTCAGCCATTATCAAGATTTCTACATCTTGCAAAACTTTTGGCTGATAAGCTTCTGGATCAGGGTTATGCTCCATCTAGACTCAAGTGATTGCTTTAGATATTCTACAGCAGCCATAATGAACTTGTAGACCATTATGTGTGTCAATCTCCACCTTGTTCCGTCATTTTAAGCTTCTTCTACCATTTCCGGTTGTGATTTATCGGACAAGCTATGTGCAACTCGGTAGGTGTTTCTAGAAAAGCGGACGACGCTTATCCCACCGTTGCATCTGGTCCATACTCCCCATTATTGGTCGACTCAAAGTTGTTCATTTAGTTTTTAGTTTTATATGTTGAAAATCTTCAGTTTTTTGTGTGTTCCGTGGAATGTTTGTCCTTGTTTTCTTGGCATTGTCTTTGCCCCTATACCTTCGGTTTTTGATTACCCCTTGAACCGCTGTTTTCCTTTGCTTCTAACTCAGGAACTGTTGGAGATCAATATTGTGTCCGAACTGTCCATATATGTTTAGTAAATGTTCCGTGAAAGCATAAAATTTATGTCTGTGGTTAGGATTGGAAATTCAAAATCACTGTTACCGCAGGACATATTTCACGACGACACTTTTGGAAATTCAAACAAGCAGCTTCTTCTGCAAAACAGCTTGATATGTTGAACCCAAACTGCAGATGAATGTTCACATAATAGTCATGAACCAAATTTGTATATTTTACCAATCTGAGAATTCATGATTGCCGCCACCTCGATATCTAATACAGCTTTATATTAAATATTGAAGAAATTGTAGCAAAAATGTGTATTAATATTCAGAAAATGGTTCTGTACAAAAACCTTAGGATCAGACATTCAAGATCAGTGCTACAAAACAAAACTCCACTTTTTACAATAGGTTTGACATATTAAAACCACGATGTACACGAGTTTTGCATTAAATATATGGTTTTGCATCTAACAGAAATTAAGGATGGTCACTATCGCAGTAAGTGTACATAGTACTTAGATGCACATCTCAGAACATTTGCCATGTGAAGGAATCCTTCAGATAATAGTCTTGTTTCAGAAGGGTGTCTATTATTCAGTATGGCATTGGAGCCAATCGGGTGTTATGGTTGTATGAAATAACAATCATGACGAAAATCATTGGTGGTCTTCTATCAGACTTTTTATGCCGATCCATAACTCTATGGGAATGCCTTTGTCTTGACAGAAACCAATGACTCAATGCAAAAATGTTCCTTGGATTGTCCTGTACAAATTTATGTTTTGTTTACCGGTCGAAAATTCAAGATATCTTCCCCACTGTAAAGCTTAACACTCGACCCTATTGGAAACACATTTGAAGATCTCCTGGTCAAAAACCATACAAGTTATGTTTTACATAAACATTCCTTTGGTGGTCCTCTTCAAATGTTATGTTTGTTGCTGACCGGAATTTCAGGATTGTCGCCACATTGCATCAAACTTTAAAGTCGGACCCCATCGAAATTGGGTTACCCGGAATCTATGAAACGTTCTTCTGTAGAAATACTTTTAGATAATACTTTAAAAAACTAAAAAAATCTTATCAGAAACTGCAGTATCCATCGATTTTTGCAGATATGCTCCAGGATTACCCTCTACATTTTTATATTTTGTTTGCTAATCGGAAATCTAAGATTACTGCCAGATTGGACTCTATCGTAAATACCGTTGAAAATCTTTTTTTACCAGAAACCTGTTCATGAAAATGTTTTAAGCAGAATATTCCGGCCCGAAATTTTTCATCTTTTAACATAGGCCTATGAAGTTAGCATATGGGTCCATCAACATATGACGATATCTGCTGTACCCTTGTGATTTGATTTTGACCTTAAGGTCAAATTATTAGTTCCTTTGTAATATCGTGGTCAGGATTTTTGTTCACATACAAGGCTTATGATATTTGGCATGTGGATGAATTATTATAAGTCAATGACCTACATACATGACCATTAACCTTTAAGTCAAACTGAATTGTTTTAGTGTCTAGATGAAGGGGAGACATACACATACGTTTTAGTCTACTAAAGCATTAATGATTTTTGTATGTGCCTACGTCCTGACGTTATCGTGTCTGTAAAAGTCATGGAAAGTAATTCTAGACATACCTTTCAGTCTGACTGGTGCAGCCTGACGTTCAGCGTGACATAGCTGTCCTTTGTTAACTATGATTTTTTTTTTCTGCCAGTCATTACATTGATACCGTAAATGCTATGTAAGGTTTTCAGTCAATCTGTCCAAATTGTCTGATTACAGTATATATAGAAGATGGGCACAGTTGAAAGTTGCAGAAAGATGGCAATATATTTATGTGCCAAATATCGGCAACAGAATACCGAAGCAACAGGTTCAAGTGGTAATCCAAAACTCGTGAATCCAGAGACAAGGTAAAAGCGCGGAACAAACAACAAACCAGGACAAAAACAAAAAAGAAAAACTGAAAATCAAAAACATGTAGCAAACAAACCAAGTAGAAACAGACGACACGAGAACCAAAGCACTAGCAATGTGAACTCCCACCAAAACCCGGGAGTGACAACAGATGCTCCGGAAAGGTAAGCATGTCTTGCTCCGTTAACGGCACCCGTCACATTTCAAGTGAGAATATCCGGTAAAGTGTCAAGTCAGGTGAGGTTTCAAATCCGGTATGACGAGAAGTCTAACAGAAGATTATATGTTGTGAAACAGTTGCTTGCTTGATGTAATTTGTAGATCCTACGTTCGCATTAATTCATACATTCTAATAATATGATTGATTAATTGTTGGCTTCAACATGTAATGGCTACATTTTAGGAAAAGAAGCAGAGTAAATTTTTGGAACATTCATTGGTCACCAAATCGCTCGTACACACCAGTATTTCGTCGATTTAGCAAAATGTAGATTCATGCAGCAGAAACGGCCAAACTGTTGAAGCTTAACGATTTTAAATGGCTCTCAAAGAAAGCTACTCACTTCCATCCTTACCAGTTTAGAAACGTATAGTGGAAATACTTCTTTCTTAAAATCAGTTGAGTGTTTTATAATCTTTCATCTCAGAAATTGTTTCTTTGTTTCAATATATTGTCAAATATATTGTTGCCACTTCCCTTTGCAGAATGGAGCCCTATCTGCGGTGCCATATATATGTACAGTTATTATGGCTATATTTACGGGACACTTTGCAGACTATCTCCGGAGCAGACGTATATTAACCACTACACAAACAAGGAGGATACTACAGTGTGCTTGTAGGTAACATAAACATAGGAAACAGGGCAAGACAGGCATTTTTTCTCTGTACAATTTTTACTGTAGCGCCGGTCTTACACAATAAAAGTTTTGCTGCATTGATTTTGTACTATACATGAGAAACGTGAAACACTAGTTTAAACAGGCCACATTTCAGATGTGCTGCTCAGAGACAGGAGACAGTCTTCTTTCTGTTCTATATAAGGATCGTTTATCGCGTCTTCTGTTATACAATGTATTGCATAATTTATATAACGATCCCGATCTTCATATTGAAGTCAGGGAAACCGCTGTAAGAAGGATAATTCAAAATCGAAAATCAAGGGGCAAAGATAAAGCCAAGAGAACAAAGTAACAGAACACTATATAAAACTAATACCTAAATGAGTATCTCGGAATACAACAAAAGCCGAAAGCATTGTCCATGTGAACCGATACGGTAGGCCTCCTGTTCTATCCTTGAAAATCCGCCGAGTTATAATCATGTTATGTCGGGTAGTTAACATCCGGAAACGGAAGCAGAGCCTCTAAAGTAGGGAATAAGTAAGTTCTGATGGTGGAAATGGAAACACCATAACGTCTACAACTTTATAAGGCGGTCGTAGAATTTTTGAAAAGATGATCTGAGTCTAGATGGAACATACCCCTGATCCAGAAGCGTATCAGAGTTGTGACAGATGTAGAAAATCCCGATAATGGCCGCTTACTCTGGTAATAGGTGAGCTGTTAAATATAAACAAAGAACTTGCTCAAATGTCTTCCCTTCTTTTGTAGAAGGTTTATTAATAGGAGTGTAAACACGTGTCGGCAAGTAAGGCCATTGGAATACATGTAACGATCGTCTGTCGAAACACATCCACCGACCACACTTGACAAATATGTTGTCAAAAATACAGTTAAACCTGTCTTAACGACCAACTGTTATATGCGACCACTTTTTATTTCCCTCAACGTCTTTTTCCTATACCTTTAACTGTATTAAACGAACAACTGCCTAAAGCGACCAACGGCTACCTTAATTCGACAGATACAACCAGTAGAACCGTTTTCAGCTACCGGTTTATGTTCAGGATAACATATGTTAAGTTTATTCTTTGTATTCATTTAACAACCTATTCACAAATACACACAAAATATGTTTTCTTTCTTTCAAATGACTGACATTTATTGAGAGATCAATCACCTATCTTAAGAGGCCAATTTTGTCCTCTCCCGTAAGTGGGTGTGTAGTGCAGATTTGGCTGTTTATAAAAAAAAATCGGCCATTTTGATCCCACCTTCTGTGGGGTATTTTTTTTCATTAATTCCATTTTTTCTCTTAATTCATGGTTTCTGTTTCTTTCATCTAACCCAATTTCCCATCGTTTTTATACGTTTTGAGTGCCTTTATAAATGGTTTCTATTTCTGACATAAAACCCAGCCTCCAGCCATTTTTTTACAATTTCATTGCTTTGTAATGGTTTTTCTCATTCATTTCACAGTTCCCCTTCATTTTATACGATATTTGTTCCTTAATTCTTCATTAAACCCAGTTTCCATCCATTTATATACGTTTTCACTGTTTTTTATGTTTTCTTGCTCATTCCTTAAACCAAGTTTCCCAAACTTTTTACATGTGTTTGGTGCCTTCACTCTATCATTAAACCAAGTTTCCCAAACTTTTTACATGTTTTTGGTGCCTTCACTCTATCATTAAACCAAGTTTCCCATACTTTTTACATGTTTTTTAGTGCCTTCATTCAATCATTAAACCAAACTTCCCATCCGTACAATAGCCATTCCTAGTCTATTTTTTCCGCATCATTCACTGAATCCACTTTCCAGGAATTTTTATACGTTTTCATTGCCTTTATTGTTTCTGTGTCATTCCGTAACACAATTTCCTTATCATTTTTACGTGAACTGAAAACGACATAAAATAATGATAACACGCCTGATAAAACAATGAAATCACCATTGTTGTATGAAAGGTTAACATTTTAAAGTATAATTCCATATAAAAATCGGGCAAAATGCACTGAGAGGGTGGCACGTCGTGAAAAAAAAAACGCAGAAAAATTGTTTCATTTTACTTACAATCAGTGGTCAGCAGTTTTAAAATACATAAATAATCGTGTGCTGTTCTGCCTTTTCTTGATGCAGACCACTTAATTTCCTGTACATTCTTTGCTAAAAAGTGACGTTTGCATGAGTTATCTCCCTTGTTCATATCATTTCCAGTGCATTCTTTGTAAATATTATCTCTGTTTTGTGTGAGCAAAAGGAGACCATATTTTAAGACAAGTACGCAAAACAGTGAAAATGTTTCAAAATAGTGACTATTTGGAATATATCATGTGCCGCTGACTGACTGATCATTACGTGGAGAAATACTTATGCATTATGAAAAGTCCAAATCCTTGCTTAGGGATTTGTTTTGTGAAAGTCATTATATTGCTGGTATACACATAGTTATGGAAGTTGTTAATTGGCTATTTCAGCATTCGTCGGAGCTGGGACTTTTCTGGTAGCCACTGGTTTTGTTCCATGCACTAAACGTGAGCTAGCTGTTGCTTTCCTGTGTCTTGCTGTCATGTCAACCGGAATTTCACGTGGTGGATTTGCTGCAAACCACATAGATATCGCTCCAAAGTAAGAAAATTGTTAATCTTTAATATATATTTTTTTTCAATTGGAGCACATCAATATTATTTGCTTTGCTGGTAACATACACATGTATTTTTAATATGGATAAAAAGAAGAAATTCTGAAAGACTACAAGTATTACTTTATTATGAAGCCTGTTTCATTGATAAAGTACATTTGCATTTTCCTATTCATAGATACTCCGGTATTCTGTATGGTGTTACAAATACGATAGCAACAATACCTGGCATGATCTCACCAATTGTAGCAGGGGCATTAACTCCTAATGTAAGTTTTTCTGATTGTGGGTTAACCAGAATATAACTTATGGAATAAGTGTTTGACATTAAAATAATTGCGGATTTTGGACAAAATTAATGCTCACAGGACTAGACTTATATGGTCTGTTTGTCATTTTCGGCAATTGATTTTTTCAAGTATCGTCTCCAAATTAGAGGGTTCTATATGATTTTTTCTTTCATTTTCACCTGATTGTCGCCATTTTGCACAATGTCAACATGACACATAATGGGTCCACTTTATCTTGTACAGAAAAGCATCTACATTTCAAGAAATGACAGTTTTTAATATATTCTCATTATATTCCAGGCATTATTTTGTGGGCTGCCAGAATAGCCCATCGGATTAATTTTCTATCCTGCAATTGCCCTTTGACTGCACATTTATCTGCAAATGGGATAAGAACAATCACTTATCATGTGATTTATAGAAAATACTTAATAACATAAGCAAGACATAACTACTGTTTTTGCAAGAGAAAATGTGTCATTTTTTTATATTATGAACTGAGTGCTGACATTCAAGTGGACTTCTACATGTTGAATTTCAACCTCTGAAAATCAATCATTCAAAAACTATGAACTTGGATTTTTTTCTTTTCTTGCTTTAATTTTTTCGTTTTACTTTTTGGTATTTTGACTCATCTGTTTTACGCACCATCCTCTCTTTTTTTAATGAAAAGCAATAGATAGAAGGGATAGATATTTTTGCATATGAACAAATTTACAAAAGGCCTTACAGAAATAATTATGCAGACGATTTTGTTTCTCTCCAGCAACGGAAACAGGTAGTTTGGAATTGTTCATATAAAAATAAACGATTACTTAACTTCTATTTCGTAAGCACCAATCATCGCATCTCCCCTTGTACGCCCTTGACGTGGGAAGATGCAATTAATGTTGTCTACGCATGTCTCCAATACTTTCATTAAGTCAACAATTTAGGGAATTTGAAAAGGGATGAAAAGCGTTTCGAATCGTAAACAAACGTCCTTGATAATTCATTCATGCAAATATTTTTTTTTCTTATTCAACGGTGTCCTGTTGAAAAATTAATAATTTCCTCTATGATTTAAATATCATATGAACTCGTACATATGAGCAGGTAAAATTTCTGAAAATCAAAGATATAGTACTTTGTGTATATTTTTAAGCCTATTTATATTTTGAAATGTTTTGGTCATTGCAGGATACAGCAGAAGAATGGAGAAACGTGTTTTATGTTAGTGCAGCGTTCTACGCTTTTGGTGCTGTATTTTTCGGAAGATTTGCCAGCGGAGTACTTCAGCCATGGGCGACCGACAAAAAGCAGATGGAAAATTCAAATGACTTGCAACATTTTCCTGGCGAGACTGAACCACTTGAAAAATAATAGAAAGTTACATACAAAGTCAAAAATTATTTTAAAAAATGTTATGTTGCATTTGTTGTACCTATTCCGTGTTTTCTGAACCGATCAATGTTTTTGTCTTCTTAATGCTTATTTTTTAAACTGAGTGTTTACTTTGGAATTTTTGTCAGTTTTAGAGCTTGTTGTATGGTTTCAACTATAGTTCATCATTTAAAGGCCATACGGCGAACTCCAGGCCCGGTATTCACAAAACTATCGTAACTTAACGGCAGTCGTAGGTATTTTGTTTTGCTATATGTGACAAGGGAATTTACGATATTGTAAGCTGTTTTGTGAATACAGGGCAAGATAAACACTTTTTGACAGGATGGTGTCTATAGACACTATCCCCATATCCTTTTATTTGTCATAGCCTCTGAATGGCCGAGTGGTAGTTGGTTTACCCGTAAAATCACTGTAGCCTTTCATCTCTGCTGTTTGATTTCGCATCCCCTTGCAGTTACACTCCGGGCACTCCGGCTTCTTCCGCCACTTAAACTATTCGTCACGATATAGCTGAAATACTGTTGAAAGTGGCGTTAAACACATTGAATCAATCTATTATAGCTACGCTAATATATGTAGTTAGTTTGACATAATTTCAGCGACAATTTTGACAAGGTTCGTGAACTATTTTACAGTTTGATAAGCAACGTATGTGTAACAACTGTGTTGCGGTGTTTCATCAAAAGATTGAGGACAAGGGAGATGTAGTAGGAAAAACCTGCTGCATTCCACTCAAAAGGAAGAAAGAGTTTTTTTAAAGAGTAAACCTGGAAGTGGAAGACTCTGTTAGAATAATAGAATAACAAATAATAGAAGAGTCGTCAGAATAACTTTGGTGTAGCTCATCGAAAAGGACACCTACTGAAGATTTGATCGCAAGGAAGTTGTCAATAGGCAGCATGAACATCCGCACA
>JAOXYH010062002.1:0-11093 GCA_028566455.1 Botula fusca
GTGATCCTAAGGATTTTTTATGTGATTTCTTCTCCATGAATGCCCTGAAATTATACATTAATACCAGGTATTTAATAAAAAAAAAGGTGCTTACCTCAAGACACGGGCCAAAATTTGGCTAAATAGTTTAAATCCCATGAAAGAAACAAAACAGGACATTTACATCTGATTAAATGCTGCACTACTAGGTTTCATATAGAATCTTCCATTGTTAACAATTGGTCATCGGTATTTCTACAATTGAGACAGTCAAACCTTTAAATTTCAAGCCTTGTAGAAATACTAATAAACAAGTGCTAACAATGCAAGATTTTATTTTTCTAATTCATCCAGTTGACAAATGCAATAACATTGCAGATTGACTAACCCACACTGAACCTCAATTCTACCCGATATTCCACTGTCGAATATTATTCTGCCACAATGAAATTAACATCACGTCAGTTTGAAATAAATTTTCAGTATCAAGTTATTTCCTTGAGAGTTGCAGACGATAAATTTATGTACTCTGTGTAAGTGTTTTATCATAAAATATCCACAAACACTGAAAAGCATGAAAATAACAGCAGATGTAAATTATCCAATCATCTGTTTAGAACAACAAAACCAAACACTGATTATTAGATTGTTCTCACATCGATTGGGAGAATGTGAAAATGCACAAAGAATTTGAAAAAATATAAGAAAGACTGAACCTCTTAATTAGATAAACATCAACAATATTAATTTCAAAGTCTATGTTTTTTCATATTTTGCAGAAAGTTCTTCATACAAAGATAAATTCATGTGTAAATTCAGTATAGAGTGTTGTTCTGTTCTGTCCCAAAGATTAATGCAAAATACAAAAACAGGTTAATGGCTGTGTCATTCAAAGATACATCAACCCCAAGGAATATCAACGTAAACCACTTCTGTGGGTGGTAGGTTTAATACCTGCTCATAGTAAATTCTCTCACTGAAATATGGAAATCACTTCTATACATGGCTGGTCCCCAAAATATCTGGTTGTCCTGGGTGTTGATGTATGTTTAAATGGAATAGCCCTAACCCTCTATTTCACTCACTAATTCAGTTTTACAGCCAAAACACATCACTAATAAAAGAATTTCCAAGAGAAATCAAGGCCGATAATTTTTTTAAATCTCTGTTCAAAGGGAGACAATTCCTACCTTGCCTGCATCATCACATTCAGACTCACTGTAATCTCACCAGTCGTCTCTGTTCGGAAGCCATATTTACTGAGGTAACTTCCCTGAAATTATTTGATGACAATATAATTATTTCTGTGAGTCTGTAAAATGGAAATACAATATCAATCTGCAAGGCAACATCTCTGACTTACATTTCTGTGAAAGTACTTTATTTGTGGTGTATGGAAAATTCCTTTTTTGGTAGGGTAGTAAAATGATGGTTTCATATTTTGCATGCAATACTTCAATGGAAGATACTCATTTCATCTGGTACTGAATTTTGTGGATTTAATGAACCACAAAATCCAAATCAATATCAATCGGTTCCCCATGAATTAGTGCTGTTCCATTAAAACAAATATGGCACCCAGGGAAGGCACTTTTATGTCACTGCTATGGGTGGGTATCAGGAGATTTATGTCAGTATTTAAGACATTTAAGAATCTTAATTCTAATGCAACATTGTTTGTAGCGTTAATTCTGATTGGATGAACTGAAAATCTAACGGCATCAATTGCAAAACTGATGAAATGAAAATTGGTGTTAACCAGCAAGTATCTTTTATGAAAAGTCTTGGGACAGTTGATTTTGGTTCAAGTTGAAGTTGTCAGTGCAAAACAAGCACACCGACAATGGTATTGTTGTCATTTTAATATGGTAAATTTTATGGAAATAAACCATGTTGGGGTGAGTGTAACCTTGTATAAACGGCTTCATTATTTGCACTTTTATGAAGTTTTGGTTCCCAAACTACAGTACAGCTCGGGTGGAGTTTCAAATCTCCATGGAACGCGGTGGAGAATTTTGGCCCTCCACGCATCCTCCACTCGATTCTCCACCGCGTATTCGCGGGCGTGACTCCACGGTGGAGGACTAATTAACCGTGGAGTGCCGGTGGAGATCTTGGTTCTCCACGGTGGAGTCGCTATCGCGTATCCACTGTGGAGTCACGCTCATAATACAGAATTATCGTATCTATAAGGGAATAACAAGAAAAGTTATCGCGTATCCACTGTGGAGTCACGCTTATAATACAGAATTATCGTATCTATAAGGGAATTACTTCAAGTCAACAATGCATTCTGAACAACGGAACAATGGTCAAACGTACTGGCCTTGTTTATGTAAGCGCTCTGTTATTCTGGACACTAAAACCGGGTGAATTGGAAAATCCGTAACCATTTAGTTGAATGAGAATACGAAAACGTGTACTGCCGATCCCGTGTAAAAACCAATAGATTGGTTTGATGTACGCTCAAATGCTGCAATGTGTTTATAATTTGGTTCGAATTCATTTTTTGATTGACAAGTATGTCGGAACATCGTCTGGTGTTGTGCATGTACGGTGCAATGTACTGTTCTATTTATTTCTTGCACCTTTCACACCAATAGTACTACCTAGGTTTGAAATTAAATTACCGGATGGACAAAAAAAACGGGATGAAAAAAATGGAAAAAAGGCCTATACTGTCGGTCTCACATTAGCCAATCTGAACTTTTTAAATCTTATTTAATTTCAGTTCACCAATTTCTAAGCACGGACAAATTATATAATTGAACTTTTTATTGAAGGAGAGAATTACTTCACCACAGCGTCAATTGAAATAAAATACAACGTAAATCAAATTAAAGTTGATACCAATTAGGATCGTTTATAAAAACAACTATGGGTTGCCAGTCTCACGAAATTCAATCTTTCGATAGCCGATCTGAACCTTTTTGTTTTAATTTTATTTAATTACACTTCACTAATTTCTAAGTACATAAATTTACATTTCTGTTGAGAAACGAACATTTTCGGCTCTTATGGAAATACATGTAGTTGAAAGCGTTTCATGTTCCATGAAACGAGATAACTCTCTAAAGCGTCATTCCGAATAAAACTAAACCTTCATTCCAAAGAAGATCATGTTAAATAATGAATCACCGGTCCTGCAAGAGTCAATCTTACGATCATGACGATAGCCAATCTTTTTTTTTTGTAATATGTCACTTCACTGATCTCTAAGCACGTACGTACATTTTGTACAGGGTACAAATAAATTGTGAACAAGAAATATTTTAAAACAAGAAAGGAATATTCATCACTTATTTTGAAGAACAGAAAGTTTTTTTGTATGAAAGCGATAAAAGGCAAGTGGAACATAACATCCACTTGTGTTATACATGACATTATCCTAAAAGAAAAGATTACATAACGATCTGTGACTATTTAGACTTTTGACTTCGCAATATAATTCCATTGTGGAAAAAGTTCAGCACAAGTTCTTTAAGCTTCTGGTGAGCGGGGATAACGTTTAAATACGTTTTCAGGAATTTCGGAAATCCAGAAAAGCTATACAAGCCAATTCATCCGAGTTTACAGGTGACATTACCAGTTCGGTACAATATACATGTCTGAATTATGTAAGCCCACCAGCAACTGCATCGGAAGGTATTGAAACAAAACACGTCGATATGGATGAAGTTACGATAGTCACTGCAATTAGCAATAATACATGTATTTTAATTAAAAATGATGGAGTACGGTTTGTGTTTTGAAGATAAAATCCATTCCAATAATACATTTTCAGTGGAAGTAACCAGTCTGATGACCAGGCGAGTCAGTACCGAAGTAAGGTTTTAATGTATTTAAGGGCGACGGACTTAAATCGCATAGTTTGGTGAAATAGATTAGGCATTGGACTGAAAGTACAAGTTAATTATCAGCAGTACTCTGGTTCAGTCTTCCAGTTGGTCAAAACACTGATTTCTGATACGACACGGAATGGGAATTTGCAAAAAGAGGTCCGAAGACAATATAAATTGAAGTGAAAACGTTCTCCCTACAATGAATTCAATGTGGGATAGACAAACATACAGCCATTTTAATCACACTCCCCGAAACTACGTGACTAAGTTTTTTGTCCTCCATCGATCTTTTGATGTCGTCTCTTATTCACACCCATGCATGCATGGACTTTTTTTTTGGCTCCCTATATAGCGGATATGAAGATACATATCTACACTCCGGCGACACGAATATTACGCGTTATTTGACCCAACATTTAGTATTAAGTGTTTATGCTTCCAATGTCTGGGACGACTCCTGGCAGAAATTTTTTGTCAAAAAATACTGTATGTGCAAAGAAGAGCAGAACGATTCACCCCGAGTCACAACAGTCGGATAAGCAGTCACAAACACGATCCAATATGTAGAGTCGAATATACTTTCACCCGACAGGAGTACCTATACTAGGGGGAACGAACACCGACATCTACTATCATACACTCGGTGTAAACGTCTACAAACTGGCCTTCTTCCGAGCTACTATAAGACTCTGAAACAGTATCCTTACGATACTAAAGAAGTTCCATCCCTAAATATTTTCAGACACGTGTTGACATCTTTCAAAAGTCACTTTTTAGCAAGATGAACTTGCTTATTTGCAACCTCACTCGCATGACAGGCACATAGTCGTTATATCAAAAAAGTTTCAGAAAAACCAAGACACATGTACGCAATAAGAAAAACCAATCTGTCATGTTACAGAAGGTCCTGTATAATATTGGTTCCGGATGGAAAAAGTATTATAGAATATTTGTTCCAAAGGAACAATTGTCATGATATTTAAAGCTTATACATGTGTATAATAATTGTTCTAGGAAGAAATATTATGACTTTTTATAATAAAGTTTCCGAAGGAACAAGTATCATAAGGAACAAATATTCATTGACACCCATTGCAAGTTCACACATTTGAATGTTACACAACCAGAGACGTGCTTTACGTCTTGGGAATTGTTACGGTATGTTTCTCTACCTTTACAATCATTGTAGCCTTCCACATCTGTGTTGCTAGTTTGCATCTCGGAAAAGGGTGCACTGGACTTGCAACCCTACGCGATGAGGTCACCCATTTTTCTGCGAGCACTTCTTTCTCCCTGCCACAAAAACTGACCCGGTCAACAATGTAGCTGAAATACTGTCGAAAGTGGTATTAAACACCATTCTTTATGTCTCAGATAACACTTGCCTTGATTTGATTGAAATGATTTGGGTTTGTGTAATATAGTAATTATTTTTATAAGAATATCTTCAGAATACATGGAATAATTATGTTTTCATGTATAATGAGAATACATGTATGAGTGTCAGACCAGAACTTAAAAGTCTAAAGCTATGCAACTGAATGTCTGAGAATACGAGTGAACGAGTGAACTGAATTAAGCATGTCATAGTCTAGGGATATATAAAATTATTATTCGATCTTAAAATGTCTAGAATTGCCATGATAGCTATAATGTATATTACAGAACAAGTCTTTTTCAGTGGCGGATTCAAATGGGGGTGCGTACGCCCCCACCCCTTTTCACCGTCAAAGAAAAACATAGTTGTAGGAATTCTGCATTGAACTACTTGTATACCCATAATTTTAACATGTCCTTACCAACTGAAGATGAACAGTAAGCAATCATTATGGTGAATCGGGGGGGGGCACATTTATAGGATTTACAAAAAAAAATCCAAAAATTTTTCCGCTCGGCGGTGTTCATATCATTTTCGGGATTTACGCCCCCCCTTTCCAAAATCCTTGATCATCCCTGTTTTTCCACGTATTTTGGGAATGGGTGAACTTCTGAACGACTAAAATCGAAAGAGTCTGGGCTATATATAAGGTTTTTTTCCTGTTTGAACTGAGTCGGTTTTTTACCAATGATTTACTCCCCTGATCAGCCTGGCCATGCTTAAATTTTCCGTTATTAATTAAAACGTATCTATATGCAAATTAATCGTTTGCCGAAGGCTGAGGGGAAAATGTATATATCCTAAATTCCATCCAGAAGTGCCGGGTGAAGGTCGCGGGAAACACCCGTTTGGATTATTACACCACCTTTGGTTCGACTCTGTTTTGTTCTAGGGAAAGTTCAAAATCATCGTAACAAATAAAAATGTTCTTAACATTTTATTCATGAAATCATAGGTCTCGATTTGTCCAATTCTGACGTATAACATCCAGTTTCCAACATTTGCATGGTCTTACCTGGTGCAGGTGTTTGTTTACGTGTATTGCGTGTGAGCATGCGCAATAGGTAGAGATGTGTACAAATACCGACAATAAATTTATAGTTTGCGCCAAGTTCCACTACAACAGATGTGTCCAGAAACGATCTCTTGTACGCAATTTGCGCAAATGAAATTTGGTTAGGATGTTCAATTTCTTCACAAGATATGGGAAGTTTTATTCTATTGTCCACATTAATGATTTATCGCCACTAACTATATTTTTCTTATCTTTCTTTTTTTTGGGGGTACTTTTTAAAATTTTGTGGCTCTTTCTATTTTAGCTCTAATTTTATTTTTATTTATTAGTATTTATTTTATTGTTTCGCAATTAAATAGCTTTTCTTCTTTCTTCTTTTTTTTTTTTGCTGTGATGGTTGGGGATACCCCAAAATTTTTTAGTCCAAAGTACACTTAAAATTTTAGATGAAGTCCAGTGTATTCTGTAAATTTTGAGGCGAGTCTCAAGTACAATTTGACAAGTACGAGTACGAAATGTTTGAATTCTGGAGTCCATGTACTCAAGTGTCGAAATACAAAGTACTCCCGAAATAAAGCCCAAATCCTTAGTACAAAAACGACTGAACTGGTGAACTTTAAGTAGCAAGTAATCAAGGTACCCGATCAAACCTCCTGTCCTCATTTTCTTCTTCAGTTCAAAGAAATGTTATCGTAGGTGCCACTCTATGTCTCTTTTTTTTTCTTTGATGATCATATGACATATAAAATCAATATACGACTCCATAGGAGAGAAACGAGGAAGGGACATCCTTCCCTGAATATTCTTACCAGTATGATCCAGCATGGTATGGCTTTCCACGATTGAAGACCATGCATGACGCTGGTTCTGGATGTTTTGATGTATATCTTTTTTCTTTATTTGTGACACCACTCCATATCCATTTTTTCTTTACATTTTCATATGTACAGTACGCAAAGGCATTGTACTTTTTTTTCAAATAAACGTTGTGTAACAATTTCTTTTACTATTGACCAATGTCATTGAAAACTATACACTTTGTCATGACCATACAGTGTTGATCGCTACAATACCGTAATTTTTAACGCGCTTCCCTTCTGGCCAGTATGAATCCCGATGCAAGTTTCACCGTATTGTGTGACAAAAAGCATAGCTTATATTGCTAACATGCATTGCGCTACACTTGTATCTTCCATTGTGGTGTCTTTAAGGCCGCAGTCCTCAACATATCTGAAGAAACTGTCTACACAGTCATGCATTTCATACAGAGCGATTGAACAGGAGACTATCATAAAATGAGTAGACTTGGACACGACATTCAGCATCAGCTATATGATATTTTAGGAATTGAGCACGTGACTAAAAAGGCGAGTGGACCCTGTTTAGCTCACTATATCATTTGAGCTGTGTACTGTCGAACATCACTTTGCGTCCGTCTTCCAGTTTTTGATATATATTTTTGTTTTTCCTCTGAAACAACTTGAGACTTAAGTTGAAATAACTTAAAGTTTTTTTGCTTAATATGCAAAGAAGCCAAACAATAAATGAAAAGTTGAAGAGAAGAGTTTATTTATCAATGATATTCAAATCGTATCTTTAGCTGCGTACTTCTTTCTAGGTACTTCCAATCTTCCCTACATCTCCTATTGCTTTCAACTGATTATGACCATATACCCATAACGTGCTGATGTGCTGATTAAAAGCCAAACAATTAATCCTTCAATTGATCATGTTTCTGCCTAAGGGCTGCATGCGCTTATGCTTTTTCTATCTGTTCTTGCATTACGACACCTACATTGTGAGACAGTAGCGAATTAAAATCGACAAAAATTACATGCAAACTTCAACCACAATTTTGACCAGGCAACTATCACATCCCATTCGATTGCACACAATAGCAAGAATGTTGACTGGCTAGAACATTTGGATTACCGTAGCCTTCTTCGACCCGCTAGGTCTTGCTCCCTTGTACCAAAAACAAAACAAAACAAAACAAATGAAGGCGCTCCTGCCAATATACCCATCACGATATAACTGAGACCTTGCTGAAAGTGGTATTATACTATATTCAATCAATCGATCCAACCCGATGGTGCTCAAACTTGCACCGTAATTTGAGCTCCCGACCATACGGAGATCATATAACGAATTTTTGGAGACGAGGAAAAAATAAAAATTCAACTTCGGAAAAAGGAAGATTTTCATAATACTCCACGATTAACCTACATGCCGCAACTATAATTATAATAAACATCCCAAGTTATGTCGGAGTGCTTGCTGGAGTGTTGGTTGTTGCCGAAGTAGTACTTAAATATTTAACTTCGTTCAGACTCTCGTGTAGAATTCCATGGGAATAGAATATTATATTCTTGTTCTGGGAAATTCAGCAGGCTTGCAAGTTACACGTTTACGGGGTTCCAATAATAATTGCAGGATATTAAACTATTGAGCCGATTTATACATGTAAGTACAGTTTGGAGAAATAATAGAAACATACGCAAACTGCACTCTCATCGTCTGATCGTGGTTCAGGTGTGCAATTTGCACGTTTTCAATTCACAGATGACAGTATCCCTGTAATTAATAAATAATTAACAGTAATACACATATCTCGAACTACTGATTAAAAACAGGAGATAAACACAGGTAAACTTCTCTCACGTAGCGGTTGTATACTTCGTATACCAGTATCAATACTGTTTTCTATTAAATATCAAATTATTTCTCTATTTACAACGAAATTGCTGCTGATCATCGGCATCTTCATTTATTTTGGGTGGCTGTATCAAAAATTTCATATGAAAAACGAGCAAAAGTACTGTTTTTATATATTTTTTTCATGAACAAATGGTCACGTCTTATTTATTTTACGTAAAGAATTTCAGAATGAATATTTAATTTCCGTATCCTATAGCATATATATATGTTTGAGTGAATACCCAAATAAATCATCAAATGAAAAGAACTGACAGTACAATACTTTTAATTGCCGATTGAACAAAATTCCATTGCTCCACCGCGTTGTGTCAATCGGGACTAAACGATCTCTACATTTTCTACAGAGTCGGACGTGACTCCACAGTGGAGTCGCGCCCGCGTCTCCACCGCGTTGTGCCGATCGGGAGTACGATCTCTCCACTCTCCACTGACGTGACTCCACCGTGGAGTCGCGCGCGTATCCACCGCGTTGGGTGGAGGTAGCGTGGAGGAAATTCTCTCCACGCATTCTCCACCTCCACCGCGTTTGAAGGAGATTTGAAAATCCACGCTAACTGTACTGTATATATTAGAAAACTTCAAGTCATATAGCAATAATATCTAACCTGTTAGATACATCTTGCATAGTATAAAAGAATCTGACCATAATTTGCTCCCGTACTTACATTTTACGCATGATTGACTGTGGTTATATGTTGCATTAAGGTCATGATCTCAGATATTAGAAGTTGTATATTAATGATTGATTGGTTGACGCCACACCAGCACCCAATGGCTATATGGCGGCAATGCATATAAATGATATTTCATCTGTGGATCCACCTTGGAGAATATATAAGAATTTTACCACAATCACATATAATCTCGTCTGTGGATATGTCTTGGATAGAATAAAAGAATCCAAGTGTAATTTGGTCACTTTGACCTACATTTTGCACAGTAATGTATTTCCTTAAGGTCAAGATCTCAGGTACAAGAAGTTGCAGTTTAATAATATTTCACCTATAGATAAAGCTTGAATAGTTTCAGTTAATCCATCTTATAATTTTGCCACCTTGACAAATGTTTTAATCATGAATGAATTTCAAGTTAAAGTCAAATATGGATAAGTTGATTAGTGTTGATTCAGACTGCTCTTGTTTCATCAATTTTTGGCACATAACTTTTTGAAATTATATGCATTTTAATTTTTACTTAGAAAAGAAAATAAACCTTATTGAGTACAGTTCCATTATTAATAAGAATACTGAAAGCACATTTCTCAGTTTATTGTGACATCAGAAAAGCTGATTTCTTGAAGGAAAATGATGCTGGTTAATAGAAACTAATGGAAACTGCAAGAATTTAAAAAAAAGAAATGTTATTGCTTGTAATATAGGCTGTGATTGCATATGTGCATATCGTTTCAGTTAATCTTATGTGCATATCGTTTCAGTGAATCCAAAGAGATTTTCATCAGATATAGAACCTGGTGGGACTACAGGTCATCAGGTAAGATATATGTTAAATGCAAGGAGATTTATAGTGTAACTAATTGGCCACAATGAATATAGATTTTTGCATTCACAAGTGCTAAACACTGCAAGGATTAAACGAGTGTGCAGAACTTGCCCTTGTGTGGTTGGCAGGAGTGGAGTCAAAAATTGATATCGTCCCTGTGGTATGAATTCATGCCGAGCTTTGTATGTTATAGAATAGGGTGCTCTGAACTGTTTTGCTTCTGTATATGATAATGTTTATGAGTCAGCTTGTGAAGAGATTGATTGTTTACATGTTTTAAAGAGTGTCCCAATATAAATGTAGCCCAAAGGTTGTTAGAAATGTCACTAAACGTCTTTAGAACAAGCATTCTTGTTTTTCTGAGTAACTCACTTGCATTAAATGTTGTGAAAAGTTGATTCCAACAAAATTAAGAGATTTCAGGGAAACCCATGGTTAAAATGATGATCAAAAAAGATGAAAATGCAAGGGCAAAAACAAAGCAATGAAAAAAACAATAAATATTACATGAAAAATTTAAAACTGAAATAAGAACATCACATAAAACTCAGAGGTGAATGAACAGCTTTGACTCCTCCAAAAACCAGGCCCCGGCATCATAAAACTAAAAATATTCTTAAGTCTGAGAATATTCTCAACTCCCATGGCAACAAACAAATCC
>JAOXYH010062220.1:0-11090 GCA_028566455.1 Botula fusca
GTTTTTATTATATAGATTTCCGATCATTATTTTTGTTTATATTAGACTAAATTTTCGGAACTATTTGCCTTCTCGTCGGTAAATCGAGACGTTTACTTAGCGACGACGTTGACAACATCAACTGTTGCGTCACTTCGGAGAGTGAATTATCGTTTTTAATTTTACTGTGAAACGCTTTTCTATCACTCGGAAACGTCAATATTTCACCGTCATCTATATAATAATAACAATTAAAAGCAGAATAACCGTGAGCAAATCTCGCTAAGTAATCCCCGCTCGCCCAATCTTCCTAATTGCAGTTGTCAGGAGAATATAAAAAAGAAGGAGCACAAGTACATGATTCCGTGAAAAATTCATGACATTTCTTCATGGGTTTAGCTTGTTTAGGAGAAGTTGTGGATATAAGATGTTAATCCCCCCAGTTGATATATTGCTAAGGCCAAGGAAAAATATATAATACAAGGTGCACACGTACATGATGAACGTCAGATTCCGTGAAAGTCTCAAGATATGCCATCAATCTTAGAAAGTTTTGGTCTTTAGCTTCGATAATCAGTAATTAATTTACAAAATGTGCACATCCGATGCCTCAAAATTAATTAACGAAATGTGCACATCCGATGCATCAAAATTAATTAACGAAATGTGCACATCCGATACATCAAAATTAATCACTCGATGCCTCAAAATATCACAACTTTGGTTTTCAGTTTAAAAGGAGTTGCAGGTACAAAAGAAAAGGCGGTCGAACGAACGAGCAGACGGAAACCCACCACCCACTCCCAAACACTACTTGGCTCAAAGCAGGAGATATAATAAACCCAAAAACAAAGCCGGTATGGACATGAAAGAAGGCATGTTGATAATAGTATAAACTGCACAAAAAAACTGGGAGCGACATCATGTATCCCTTTAAACTTAATTTGACCTGGCAAAATATCACATAGTTGGCATTTAGCCTCTAATTTTTTATTTGTTTCCTAGCCAAGAAGGAAAACAAAACGACAATAAGGTTTTCCTGATAGACAGGGCATTTGACAACAGTACGTCATGTTGTGTTTCCTTTTCTGTATAAAATGAACAAAAAAAGAGAAGACAGCGTAGTTTATACAGCTGAAAAAGGGCGTGCACATGGAAATAAACACCCATGTCGATAAAATAAAAAGCGCACGTTTTTATTTGGCAAGCGTACGTCTTGTGTTATTCGACGCTTCGCTAGGAAAAAAACATGGATCTAAATGAAACTACGGTCGGCACCGATATTTCAACGGAACATTTTGTAACTAACAATACAGAAATCTTCACACCAGTTGTACCGGACAGTATATCAACAGTTGCGTTCGACAATTTGACCAGTGTGTACGACAACGTTCAGACGTCAGACAGCACGTCAACAGTTGCGTTCGACAATCTGACCAGTGTGTACGATAACGTCACATTCATGTTTCAAACTTCGACCGAGCACGTAAAGGAAATGAACTACGACGCTCTCGTTCGACTTGAGAACTCATATGAAGCTAAGGCTTTGGCGCCAGTAACTGTTTATCTGGTTTTGCTCATGATAACTGGAATAATAGGGAACTCCATTGTTCTTTATATCTACAAGTTCAGGTTTAGACGTTCAACGTCTAGAATTTTCATCCTATTTCTTGCCGTGTTTGACCTCATAACATGTTTACTTGGGATGCCATACCATATCATGGACATGATCTATCCGTACTTGTTTGTGTGGGATAGCGTCTGCAAACTCTTGAGCTTTGCACTGACTTTTACGATCCTTGCATCAATTTTCACCTTGAATATGATTGCTGTTGATAGGTACAGAAAAATATGCAAGCCTTTTGAAAAGCAGCTTTCTGGAATGGGATCTAAAACTCTAAGCTTAGTGGTGGTCTTGGTTTCCGTAATTTCCGCCGTACCAATGATATTTCTGTATGGCAGCGTAGAAGTTCCGCTTGCCAGATTTCCGAACTTCACTGGAAAAGAATGCTATTTTTCCGAGGACTACATTGAAACAGAATTCCCAATGATATATAACGGTTTTGTATTCGTGATTTTCATCATTTCTATTTGTATTCTTGTGGGATTTTATTCAAAAGTAGGTGTTACAGTCTGGAAACGTAGAAAATTTAGCGAATCCTCAAACGAAACGAAACGCTCGATTTCAAGTCAAAGTACACCAAGTACTTCCGTAGTACATCTTAATGTCGTAACAGACGAAGCTAAACACGGAACCATAGGAAGTGTACAGTTTAACAAAGAAAAAGACGAAGCCGTGGTTCACGTGTTTGATTCAAATGCGGATGTCGTTGGACCCGACTCGCCTTCGCCTTATAAAACTACGACTACTAGCTTACCAAAAAGTCGAGAAGTAAACAATAGGAAAAAATTACGTTTAATGTCTGAACATTCTACTAGTGAGCATGAATCTTCAGTTTCTGAACCAGGCTCTTTCAAAAATCGGATTCCAAAGCGTTACTTCGCTACAAAGAAGCAGAAAAGAACATTAAGAATCACTGTAATGCTATTTGTCATAACAGTAATATTTATCATCAGTTTTCTCCCTTATTTGGTCATTTCCGTCATGGACGGTTTGGACCCGGAATTTTGGGATTATATGACTACTGGAGAAATCGTTGTAACAAATTTTCTACTGAGAACATATTTCATCAACAATATGGTTAATCCCATAATTTACTGGTTTCTAGATCATAAATTTAAGGAAGAGGTAATCAGACTTTTCAGTGATTTGAGAAAATGTAGAGGATTTAAGACATATAGCATGAGACAGAAAGATTTTCACTCCTAACAGATGTCTTATTTTTTATTTTTAAACAAAAACGACAACTTGTAATAACATTTTATTCTCCTATACAATATTACTCATGTGTAAATGAGATATCTAAAGAGACAACATTCGAGGTATATCGCTAGATAGAGTTCATTAAAGCTATACAATTTCCTTTATAAAGTATATTTATGACAGAATGATAAACTGTATTCATTAAAACCAATGAATATTCAAGAGAGATTCCGAAAATCAACTCTTTCAAGCACTTCATTAACCAAGCGTTCATCTGACGAACGCTGATGTAAACAAAGATGGCGACTTTCATAATTTTTTGTAAAAAATAGAAAAAAATTCGTTAGTGGGAGATTGTGTGGGAGGAAAGCACATTAGTGGGAGATTCTTATCTCCTATGTGGGAGACTTTACGTTAGAGGGAGAATGGTTGAGCTGGTGTGTATTTCAAGTACAAAATGTGAGGGTTAACACCAATACATCAATAGAACAAATTTACATGAAAAAGTTCTCAAGAACAAGAATAGAAATTTTCCGTAGCTTCTGAGTGACAATGTGTGTGCAATCTGGGTACCCTTATAATAACTTACTGGCAAACTCTGTCAGCCATCTTATCAAAGTCAGCTATCAGGGTCAGAAGACACTGGTTTGCTCGGTATAAATTGCAATCTTTGTCCATCATGTTGTTCATCATCATGTAACCGGTTTCATTTTTAGCCATGTTTTCTCTATCTTCCATGTCTTCCTCTTCTCTATCGTCCATGTCTTCCCCTTCTCTCTCTTCCATGTCTTCCCCTTCTCTATCTTCCATGTCTTCCCTGTCATCCATTCCTTCTCTGTCTTCATCGTCATCTTCCTCAGATTTGTCATCTATTAAAAATAAGAAGTTATTTGTCTGAAAATTTTCAAGGCATTATTATATGTAACTTTACTGTCACAACTTGTAACTGAACAATTTAGAAAATCAACGAATCATGAATTCCACAGCCACCAATTTCTGTTGTTGTTTCCATACAAATGACAAGTGGTGATAAAGTCCTCACTTGGTGGAAGTTAATATTAAAAGAAAAGACAAGACAATACATTTACAAAACAAGAGGCTCTCAAAGAGCCAACTGGGCCTTGGTGGGCAACACCTTATGTAAGGAGTCACCAACAATGTATTGCAGACTTTTGTAGCACTTGACTAGGTGATCATTTTTGCTGCTTTCAGTTCTCTCTATCTGTTTTTGTCTTCAAGATGTCATCCAAAAACAGGAAAATTGTCAAAAATGTTGAAAGGCCAATAACTCATGTAAGGAGTCATCTGACAATTTTAGTGTAAAGCAGACTTTTGTAGAGTTTGACTGGCTGATGATTTTTGTTTTTTACAGTTTCTCTCTTTGCGTTATTGTTTTCAAGATGTTAGCCAAAAATCATCAAAATTTATGTGTGAAGGCCAGTAACTCATGTAAGGAATCATCTGATGATTTGACATTAAGGAGACTTTAGTAGAGCTTGTTTAGTTTCTCTCTATCTGTTATTTTTTCAAGCTATTGGACAAAAACAGCAAAAATTGTTAAAATTGATGTTTCAGAGGCTATTAACTCATTCAAGGATCTCATGGTTTCGGTCTAATGGAGACTTTTGTAGACCTGGTCTTGCTGATCACTTTTGCTTTGCCTTTTTTTTCTCTGTTACTGTTTTCAAGACATTAGTCTTAAACAGCAAAAATTGTCAAAATTTATGCTTAAAGGCCAATAACTCATGTAAGGAGTCATCTGACGATTTCGGAGTAATGAAGGTATGTTTTATTCACAGTGAGTTATTGAGATGAAAGGTGGAACATTAGCAGAAAATTATTACCCAATCATAGAAATTTCTTGTAATTGAGTACTAGTCCATGTAAAATTCAAAATCTGGTGGCACATGTTCAAAATAGATTTTCTTAGTATGTGTGTTTTTATGTTTCTTTTAAGCAACTTCTAACAGAAATAATTCATTTTCAAATTGTCGACTTGCGTTTTTTTAGATAATTTTTACATAGAAAGCATTATAACAAGGGAAACAACTCCTGAAGGAACAAGGATTTGTGAAGAATCTAAGTAATTTTTTACGATAGAAGGAAAAGAGTTGAAATTTACAGCTATTTCACTGTTGATTCATACTAAGCATACAATGCTCTATTAATAACAGTGGAGTTCAAAACAAAACCTTGTTGTCTATCCGAGATAATATTTACATAGAATGCATTACAAATCCGTATATGCAAGGGAGATAATTCACTTATATTTACAGAGAAAATAGCCTGTAAAAAAATTACAGGGGTACCTGGAGGTAATGTGTTTGTTTTTGTTAATAGTTTGGTGAAGACATCAAAAAAAGCAAATAAATTTTGAAATCTAAAATCATCAGTTGCCACTTTTTGTTTTTATGTGGAACTGTACTTAATCGTTTTCAAGATTCGAGATTTTTATTCTCTGCCGTGTTTTAGAGAACATATAGATCTAGTCACATTATATTGGCTCAAAATACATCTTTTACTAATTAGTTTGATATGCATGTGATAACGCTTCCATTTTATAAGTACAAAACTGCGAAGCCACCGTCAGTTTGAAATAGATTATATTTCTGCGAAAACTACCACCTTTATGACACACACAAGTAAAGATATCAATAAAATGGATCTAGACATTTCTATATGAATATTTCCATATCTATAGAGACGTATAGAATGACCAATTTGCATGATGTTTATTTAACATATGTAGACCTGTTAAAGAAATGTTGTAACATTAAAACATTGTGGTGGTTCAAATTACATAAGATTTGTGTTCTGAAAATTTAATTGACCTGAAATCACGACATTTTCTTAACTTATAAAGTATTTTCAGTCGAAAGTGTAGTTGTATATCCTATATTTGGTTTCTGCATTTGAAGTCTGTAAGAGTATTTTAATTGGGGTCCCAATTGGGTATCCTTATCATGATCTATGTCTGAGATCCACTTCTTCTTCGAAGTACGAGAGGATAGTAAATATTGTCAGATATTTCATGAGGATAGCAAATATAGTCAGATATTTCATGGAAAGTATAGTTGCACATCCTAGAGGGCCTCTTCTTAAGGTTTAGTATACGCACAATGCGGATTCTTAATATCTTTGATACACTTCTACTTCAAAATTTATATCAATTGCAACAACTGCTTCAAAATTTATATCAATTGCAACAACTACCATACCAAGGGAAGACATAATTAATAAACACATATTTGTGATGTCTTCCTTTGGTATGACTGTGGCCAATGACAACAGAAACATCCTTTCCATTTATTGGATTCCTAAACTTCATAAGAGTCAATACAAACAGAGGTTAAACGCTGGGTCTGTCAAGTGCGCCACAAAGCCACTTTCGAAACTCCTAACTTCTTAATTCTCAGCAGTCAAGGACGGCCTCAAGAGTTACTGCGGTAAAGCCTACTCAACTAGTGGGGTAATTCAGATGTGGATACTAAAAAATTCTAAAGACTTACAAGAATATTTGTCCTGTAGAAACTTTACACATTTTTACAATATCAAAACTGTTGATTTCTCTACTCTATACTGTACTCTTCCACATGATAAACTAAAGTGCTAGGTAAAAAAGGCATCTTCATCAAAAACCACACTGATTCTACCAAAAAGTACTCTGAAACCGATGTTTTTAGCATGCTGGAATTTCTAATCGACAATATATTTGTTGAGTTTGGAAGACACGTTTTTCAACAGACAATAAGAATTCCAATTGGGACTAACTTTGCGCCGTTTTTGGCCTAACACTTCTTGTATTCGTACGAAGCGAAGTTCATTCAAGGGCTACTACAGAGAAAAGAGAAGAAGCAAGCCTAGTCCCTTAATTTCAGCTTCCACTATATACTAGTAGATGATGTACTTTCTCTCAATAATGACAAACGTGATGATTTTAACTTTCCAATTGTGAACTTTCCCTTTGTAAGAAGTAATATACCTACGTCACCGGCGTATGGTGTCTACATTTCATTTTCGATACTGTTGTGCCTGTGATTTGCACAGTGACTTTCTAATCAGAGGCAAACTGATGTCACAAAAAACCCTTAGTCAGGCTTATGTTCATCCTGTGTTATGATTGTCACTTCAGAAATTCTATGGTCGCCATCACGATTTGGTACATCGATATGACGTATCTATCTCACGAATGCGACATGATATCTTCTGTTAGATTCCTCGTCATTCAGGATTGAAACCTCACGGGACTTGACACTTCATCGGATATTCTCATTTGCAATATGACGGGTGCCGTTAACGGAGCAGGACATGCTTACCCTTCCGGGGCACCTGATGTCACTCCCAGGTTTTGATGGGAGTTCACATTGCTAGTGCTATGCTTCTCGTGCCGTCTGTTGCTATTTGGTTTGTTTGCTACCTGTTTTTTATTTTAATTTTTTTTTGTTTTATCCTGGTTTGTTGTTTGCTTCCGCAATTTTGCCTTGTCTCTGGATTCACAAGTTTGGATTACTGCTTGACCTGTTGCTTCGGTATTCTGTTGCCGATATTTGATCTTGAGTAAAACTTATAGCATACCATACTTATGTATGTCCGTAGAATACCTCTAGTTTACTAGAGATTTTGCAATCCTTCAGCTCTCAATCAACGTCAACAGAAACAGATATACATGGTCCAGTTGGTAAAGGTACATGGTTCTTATATCTAACAGTAATTACTACACAGCTTGACGAGTACAGGAAGGATAAAAACGATCAGAATAATCATCATTTTGCCACATTATTTCACCAATGTAGTTCATAAGTAGTATATCTCAGTTGGATCTAGACAAAAAATTTTTACTTTAAATATTTATTACCATATCAATAGGGGGTTATAGACTACTGTTTTGAAAACTATAGGTCGGCCATGAGGTGACTAATGGATTTGAAATACTGGAAAAATTATGCAATGGGTATGCAATGATATTTAATGCACGACAATTATAAATAGCTGGAATGGCATTTTTTACAGTAATATCTAGCTGTGTATTCTGTTAGATAAACATTAAGGGTCTCGGTATTGCATAGACCTTTAAGCTTTTTGGGTCTTCCGATTATAACCAAAATTTTTCAGTCAAAATTGGTTGTCCATATAAAAAACTTCCGGTAATTTAATTATTTAATTAAAAGTGAAAGTATAATTACCTCAAAATTGGAATGACGAAGAAATTCATCACACGTACCAAATATATATGGTCTATACAGTGTTAATATGTTGTTTTCGTCGTCTTCAGTTTATATTTATCGACTTAAAATTATGGATCTTCTAGTATCATTATAGGAAAACAAAACTCGGAAATAGGAGTAATCAGAACTTCATTAGATACCACCATAATTGTATTTTAAACAAATACCGCATTTTATTGAATAATAATCCAATCTTAACAGAGCGAAATGAATCTTATCGAGAAAGTGATGGATCCAAGACCCTACCAATAGATGACACGGACCAATATCCCAATCACTATATACCTCTGTCTAATCAGCCTGGGGGTTGGGTGACGTATATATATACAACAAATATATAGTATTAGACTATCAAAAGTACTGTCTTTTCAATCATATTTTTCGTAGAGTATGCTTACCCTTCTGGTTCACATGGTCCCACTGTACGAAAGATCCTTTTTTAAATGCCTTGAACTCCCTTCTCGTTACCCCAATGCATGTAGACGTTCAGCTTGTCCATAATAAGGCTGACATAATCGTCCATTTGTTTTTATTTGGGATCGATTCCCTGTCTAAAATATTCTTTTCCACAATTTTATCTTCGATGAACGTGAAAATATGAGTTTTTAAATAATTTTGACTTTTTTTTTTGGTAGAGTCAGACTTGCTCATTCAGCTTTTAGTTTTGTACGGTGATCTGATTTTAGTTTTTATGTGTTCCATGTGATGTTTAACTTAGTTTTCTTGCCTTTGTCTTTGTCCCTGGATTTTAGTTTTTAGCATAGTTCTAACTGCGGGTTTCCTATTTGTACCATGTAGATGATGAACTTGAAAAAATAAGTGATGGATATACAATGAAACTGCAAGACAGATGTATATGGACACGTTAGTTAACTAGCAATTTGCCTTTTGGTTTTCTTGAGTTATCATGACAGTTAAACGCAAGGTCTCAAAATTACAACAACAGGTAAACAGACAAAAACTTATTTGATTTTGCAGTTTCAGCATACAACCACAGTTCATTGTCCTCACTTGTGATTTGGTTTAAAGTAACAGTATAGTATTCCACTGAGAAAAAGTCATCATTTGTACCATCGGAGTATTATCGAATGTAATACTTCCATGCTTGTTTAAAATATGATCAGGACATTTATGTCAAAACAAAGACTTCTTCGTCTTTATAATACCGAGTTAAAATTTCCACCCGCTAAAGTCATCAATATTTCTCCTTATTGAAAAAAAAAGAATTGATTTTTGATGTAATTGATTTTATGATTTCAACTTTTGATAGGACGGTGTCCCGTTGCCGCTTACCCCCTATCTAATATTCAACTACTGTACTTTTGCAACACTTAGTCATTTAGTTGGCATTTTCTGTTGTGATCACTCATGTGTAACGGCTGCAGAGGAAGGAACCAATGGTTGTCTTTGATGTGGCTCATTTCGTCTCAGTCTGTAATTATTGCGGGTATCGGTGATTGTTATGACTTTGTCAATATTGGTATCATTTCCTAGACTTCATGGCAGACAATATTGGATAGGATATTCCAGATATGTTTGATGTGATATTTAGGATCTCTGGTCTGACGATCACAGCCGCCAATAAGTGCAAAGTAAACATTTAATAAAATTCTTCAAACCAATTAGTATAATATTTCTCGTATGCTGGAAGTGCACAGTCATAATAGAGCGCGGAGTATATGCGTTTTTAATTATATTTTAACATTTATTTTTAGCTCACCTGGCCAAGAGCTATCATTAGGAGTCCGTTGTCCCACCGTTAACTTTTACAAAAATCTTTTCTGAAGCCACTGATCGAATGTGTACCAAACATGGCGTGAATTATCCTTTGTGTTGGTTACCTTGTCACTCCACTCAATCAACCTAGACACTGTGCAGACCCGTTTTAATATAAAATGGAAAAGGCTCAAGTTTTAACTAGTGGGACATGACATGATAAGATTTGCATTAAATATTACATTTAGCTCACCTTTCCAAAAACCAGGGTGAGCTTTTATCATCATTTAGCGTCCGTCGTCCGTCCGGCCGGCGTAAGCTTTTTAAAAAATCTTCTCCTCTGAAACTACCAGGTCGTTTTGGACTTGTCCACAGGTATCCACAATCATATTTAGGGTATGTAGATTATGACTGATATCCGAAAGATCGCGAATCTAGAAACATGATCGCTGTTTTTTTATAATTAGAACATTGTGGTAAAATTACCATTTTAGTTATATCTCCGAAACTGTAACAGAATGATACAGAAAGACTGTAACCATCAAAAATGAACAGCAAGTTCATATCTACCAAAGTATCCATTACACCGAAATCGTAAAACGACTCTTTACATTAGTTTCTAGCCATGAAATGTAAATTGGGACGATTTTTATTGTTTTTTGCCAATATCTTTAAAATAATTAGAGGTTGAAAGAAACTGTAAAAAGCTGAACTGATCATCAAGTCTAGTCCTACAAAAGTCTCCATTATACCGAAATTTTCAGACAACTCCTTATATGAGTTATTGCCCATGAAACTTTAATTTTTGACGATTTTCGCTGGTTTTATTTGGCTTATATTTTTAAAACAACAGATAAAGAGAAACTGTAAAAAGCAAAATGATCAGGAAGTCATGCTCTACAAAAGTCTCAGTTTCACCAAAATCATCTGATGATTCCTTATATGAGTTATTGCCCATGAAATGTAGATATAAATTTTAATGTTTTTAATGTTTTTGGCCAATATCTTAAAAAATACAAGAAGAGGGAACTGTAAAGCCAAGATGATCAGAAAGTGAAGCTCTACAAAAGTCTTCATTACATCAAAATTATCAGACGACTCCTTACATAAGTTATTCCAACGAGACGTGAGTTTTGAAGATTTTATTTCATAGCATCAGAGAAGATGTTTCAATGTTTTCTCCCTTTGAAGATCGATAGATGGTGCTGCAGTTAGTCGCTAAAAAGCTGTTTGATAAGAAAAACCTCATTCTCCAACTTGGCTCTCTTGCAGCATCATCAACTTCGAAAGTATCCAACACCATTCTACTCTCAAAACGTTTTCTTATAAAGTTTTGCTTCAGTATT
>JAOXYH010062330.1:0-11086 GCA_028566455.1 Botula fusca
CTCATATATGAATTCCATGGTCGCCATAATGATTTGCAACAGGATATCTTCTGTTAGATATTTCGTCATACCGGATTTCAAAACTCGACGGATTTGACACTTCACCAGATAATCCCACTTGCAGTGTGACGGGTGCCGTTAACGTAACAGGACATATTAATCCTTTCCGAAGCACCTGATATCACTCCCGGTTTTTTGATGGGAGTTCACCTTGCTAGTGCTTTGGCTCTAGTGTTATCTGTTTCGATTTTGTTTGTTTCATACATGTGTTTTGTTTCTTTTCTTCTCATGTTCTTGTTCGCGTTTGTTTCCGTTCTTTTGGATTCACGTGTTTAGGATTTCTGCATTAAACTGTTGCTTCGGTATTCTATGGAAGATATACATTTATGTATATTGCAGTTTAAAGAGGATATAACATTAGTAACGAATGAACTTCAATATTATCAGTGTGAAACCAAGATGATCAAGAACAAAAGTAACGAATTCTCCCCAAATATACAGCTGAAGCTGTTAAAGCCTGATAAACATTATCATGACGCTAAAAATAAAAAAAAATCGAGATATCAGGATAACAGCTGTTTAAACAAGTCTGAAAGTAATTTTGAGTTATCCCCCTTTTGGCAGAACATAATTATACAAAATGAAAAACTTTGTGGATTAGATACAGAAACAAATGTGTAAATTTCGGCGAAATAAAGAGTTCAATTTCTTCGATAATAACAAATTCACTTTTAAAAGTTTGTTTGTATCCATTAAACGTTTTAGGGGAATTATGTTGATCTACAAACTGTGATTTTACTTTTATATAGTGACTAATATCTAATCTAAACATGTAGAAATTTCAGTTACTAAATGAATAAAATGAGGTTTTAAAACATATTTGGAAGGACCTATTAATTTATAATTCATAACAAATGGTGAAACGCATTGTTTATTTCCTGAAGATTTGAACTGTTCTGAGACTAGCTTGGTTGTGGCCCTCCAAATGGACGAATGGGAAACACCGCGCAGATTTTTGTTAATAGGTGGCGTGCGTGTACTATCAGTTATACATTCGGAACACGCTTCGGGTTTTATCCATAATCGCCATATTGCCTCTATGTGCACAACTTCAACGTAGATTTTAGTTGGTTTTTAATACATAATGCCACAGTATTGTTGTGTCCCTGGGTGTAACAACTTTGGAGGCCACCAGTTCCCAACAGACAAAGAGCTAAATAAGAAATGGAGAGTTGCTGTCAAGCGGGTAGATCCCAAATCAAAAGGCCTATGGACACCCACAAAATACGATGTTGTCTGTTCTGCCCATTTTAAGGAAACCGACTTTAAGGAGACACTATTAGGTTAGAAGAGTGACTATATATTGACATTATTTCTTTAAATTTTCTCTTGTGTCCGAGGAAAAGTGTTTCTTTTCTGAATGGCAAAGTTTTAGCAGAATATATCTAATATTAACAGTTTTCAACCCACCCAGTTTACACAAGCTGGTTATACCCCGGGGGGGCACTCCCTATATAGGTGATGGTAGGGAGGTTTCAACAATCAAACATTTGTCTGTCATGTGTTATACATTTCGGTGCACCCCCCCCCAAATGAAACACTCTTCAGGGCACTTACATGTAGTTTCTTCATTAAAAATGAGAAATGCAGTATTGTACCACAATGAAAAGGCAAAGTCTATTGCAAAAACTCATAAAAATAGCCTATATTCTTACAAAAGAAAAAATAGAATTCTCCTATTATTAATGAAACAAATCATTTACCTGTGTATCATCCACTTCTTGGTGTTGTGCATTTACAAGCCTTAGACAAACTTAACCTAGAAAAAATAATTTAACTGTTTAAAAAACAAAAGTTCCATACATTGTATATGTATTTCATAAAAAAAAAAGACTTAGTATAGATATCAAATTTCATTTGCTTTGGATTTTTTTATGTGCATGTAGGGATTTTGTTTCATGAATTTATACACCATATCCCTTCTTTTGTATTGTAAAGGGTTTGTTTTTCTAATTAAAAACCATTTACGTGGATTTGGTTTTGTATGAAGTTTTTTGCCTAATTATAACAATTATATCATATTTTTGTGGGGAAAATTCACAAGAACACATATTACACAAATTATGCAGGCAGTTGTCCAAAATGGTAGATAATGAATTAAGATTATTCATTTTGTAAATAATAGGAAAATTATAATTTTATTTCTTTTGTAAGACATGAGAATAGCCTCTAGGCTATCCTTACAAAGGTTTGTTAGAGTAGACATTACCATGAAAAAAGGCTAGACCCTGGCCATTTCTCACCTTAGAAATTTATTTAACTCAAATTACTTTTGTGGTACAATGCTGAATAAATAATGCATGAAATCATTGAGATGTTTACAGTAAACCAATATATTTTTGCTACAAAATTCTCATGCTTGATGTTTGGAAATGTATATTATATTCCTCTTTTTTTTTTGGCATTATTTTCTGACAACAGACATTGTAATACTAGCAAAGATAAGTTGGTTTACAATACGGTATTCAATACACATAGTAGAACAAGATTAGGAACGAAATTTTTGAAGAAAGTAACCCGAAATGGATGTCTGCCATTTGCTGTGGACTCCCTGTATTCAAACTTAATTGCTATATTCTAGTCACATTTTTGATTCAACTCCAGATAATAAACAATACAAGGTCATGAGTATTATGCCATTATTTTTAATTTTACAGACTTGTCCACCCTAATTTTCATGACTTTTGGCAAATTCGAAATACAAAAGTAGATTCTGAAGATTTTCTACCTATATATCACAAAGGGAAACTTAATTATTATACTACCGGTATACTGTACTGGTTCAGACTATACGAAACTTTTGTTCCCTGTTGATTTTGGTCAAACATAATAATCATATGATTTTTCAGCATTATAAAATCAGGATTTCAAACTACAGTACTACATTTATATAATAATGTAGTCATCCTGTAATATGCAAAAATATTTTTCAAGCAAAGCCTGATCATAATTTCCCATCACAAATAAAGTTCCTCCCTTTCCAACATGCAAGGCATATTACCTAGTTAATATTACTGTGTGTGTGATATTACCTACATGTACAGTAGCTCCTGTAGTTTCTGTGCATAAATGTTATCATACAGAAACCTACATAAAGTGTGAATCTTTATCTTTGTTCCCTCCTCAGACCCCATGAAAGTCTGTAAAACTAAAAAAAAAGAACTAGGCCTGAACTTTTTAAACAACTTACCTCCTTGAGCAAGTGTAGAACTATATGCTGAATAACGTGGCTATTATGGACATTGCTTTAGGCACATGCCATTTGATTTTCTTTAAATATTACAGTAATGCAAGGATAAGATTGGGAACTATTCTATAATTTGGTCTTTTAAGGTTTAAAAAGGGAAAGAAATGCATAATGTGAGTAATAAAGATTTTGGTGAAAAAAAGATTACATGAGAAATTCCTATCTTCATCTAACATAAAGGAACTTGTGACCATCCTTTTTTCTTACCCCCACCCCTTCCTAATGTAATGAGCATTTTTAATATACAGACAAACTGGAGTCAGATTTTTTTTTTGAGTTGTGCTAAGTCAGATTATTTTTTCCGTCAAAATGGAGCCATATTTTTTTTCAGAACAGCACAGCCCCCTCAAAGAAAGTCAAATGCATGGTTTGTGCCTTAAAGCTTCGCAATAATGCAATATAAAGATATATACAAAAGAACAACTACAAAAGATGGCTACATGTATAATAAGATATCTTCCTTTCTTGACTACTGTGCATGATATTTTTGCTCTGTTTGCTTTGTGGTTTTTGTTTGTTTTTTTACAGAGAAATGGAACCAAATAAAGATTCATCAGAAGTCAAGCACAAGATGGCCAATTCGGATCCCATACCAACTGATCAAACATCAGGAAATATTTCTTAGTATTATTGCATGTGCACAACAATACTCCTTCCGTAGAATATTTTTTTCTAAAACACAAAAACAATCATCACCATCAACCTTTTGGCCCACAGGCCCTAATCATATCGTGAAGACTGCAAAAAAAAATGCAATAATGTGAAATCAAGATTTACAACATCATATCCAATAGCATTTATTAAGGCCAAAAAATATATTTGTTTAAGGTTACCCAACCTACCCCCTAGACCATTTTATTCAAACTTTTCAACAAAAACTGCCATTTTTTCATTTTTTTTACCAAAAAAAAAAACAGTTCATGAGTTAATTTTTCCCTTAGATATATAGTCTATATATTTTAAAAAATGTAATGATCTTGCCTGACTACATATTTTTTTATCATAGTGTAACCTTAAACATATAATTCTTTTAACCTAATTAGGATATACATGTATATACAGTGAAACCTGTCTAAACCGAACCCTGAATAAACCAGAAGCCTGTGTAAACCAAACATGGGAAGTCCAAGTTTAAAGTTGTCATACAAATAAAACCTTTCTAATCCGAACACCTGTCTAAACCGAACAAAAATTTTGGTCCTGAGGGTGTTCGGTTTAGACAGGTTTCACTGTATATATCAACTCGCCTACATGGCCAACTCACTGCGATATGCAACAGCCTGTATTTAACATAGGACTGTTAACTCTTGGCCCTTAATTAATGAGTCAGTTTTGTAAAATAATGTCTTGCTCTTTCTCTGAAGAAGTTAATAAGATGGAATGTTTTGGAGTGTAGATTTTGCATAATGTTATACGTATTTTTCTGAAATTGTTGTTATGTCCTTTCGACTAGTATTATACCCATTTTGTCATAAACATCAAATATATTGAACATTATGTTTTAGTCAAGAGTGGAGAATTATATATGACTGATACAATGGGCAATTTCGGGTTTCCTAAAATTAGGTTTTAACCCAGCATGTTTTCGCTGTTTTGCCAGTTCTTTTTAATCTCTCGCCTTACACAATTGGACTTTTATGTAAACTTTAAAATATTCTGTATGTTTTATGCCAGAGCGTATGCATTTTGTAGCAAATATTTTGGGTTGTGCTTATGCTCATTTTTTTTTTATAGTAAAATGTTTTTGAACATAGTATTTGTTCTCAAACCAGCATCAGTTAGTGCTGAGATTAGTTTTGATATACTATGGCAGTACATTTATTCGTTGATACCAATTTTCGTTGAATGCGGAAATTCACTGGTTCGTCGGTTCTGAAATTCATGGTTTCATACTCAGCATAGAATATTTCAATGGAAAATTTTCATTTACTTTGGTACCAAATTTCGTGAACTAAATCCATGAAATCGGGGAAAATGTGTACCCCACGAATAATTAAGAAATAATTCATTCAGCTCATGTTTTATGCTTATTAGAACATGGGTAGGCATTATATTTGTCATTATTTTACAGCGAGCGGTAGCGAGGTGTAAAACCTTGATAAATATAATGCCTACCCATGTTCGAATTAGCATAGAATATTATATGAATGAATTATTTCGATTCTAATATGAAGTTGTGTGTTCTTATACATATAGCAGACCTAGGAGGGCTGCCAAAATGGCTGCCATATTGAAAACCAAAGGAAAGAAAAAGTAAGCTTGATTCGTTAAAAAGCACAGAAAGGCTGTAAAACTTACAGTTTAGAGAATTTTTTTGCTCTTTCCGCCCTCTAGGCATCCAGAGACGTCCTTCACACAACGGAAAAGGCGCTTGCTTTGAAAACTGAGCGTGATTTTTTTATTATGACGTCATGTTTTTGTTTGTGACGTCGACCGATGTTCTATTGTATTTAGAGCCTGGTTTTGGTCTTGTAGCAAATGGAACGAGTCATATTAGAATCTAGTATCCATCTCAAAACAGTGAGTATCGTCGTCGATTGAGCCATTAAATCCAGATAACCATTCGTTGTTTCGCCTAATGAGCCGGTCGTATTGTGACGCCGCTATGAAAAATATGAGGTCACCAAGTGAAAGACAATGGATAATTGTGTGTCAATTGTGCCAATGCTTGCGCTTATAGTTCGGTCACAATAATTAAGTTTTAAGGAACCATAATTATTTCAAATAATATTATAAAATAATGTATTAAATGATATGGACCACAATCGTCTCCTTTTTGATATTGATATTAACCTAACTCAGCGAGTTAAAAGTTTAAAACATACTTATTTAAAACTACTACATGAATATGTTAATACTAAAACGTTTTTCTTGGTAATGTACTAGTACATGAATATGTTAATATTAAAAGCTTTTTTCTTCGTAATGTAGTCGTTGGAGCAGTTTTAAATCAATGTTTATTCCATCAACCAGGAAAATAGAGTATTTTTTCCAAACTGCATGTTGGTCGATTGTCCAAATGAAGCAATTGTAAATAATACATATTTTTATCAAATTTAATGAAAATGCGATGGCCTTAGATTAAATTATGCAATAAATGTAGCTTTGTTCATTTGACCAATGTTGAACCCTACTAATTAAATACTACCGGGTATTACAGAGATTTAAGTTCGCAATTATTTTCTCAAAATGGAACATTCTTCCACCCCTCCCAAATTGTAACCCTATATCAAGTTTCATGCACATATAATTCCATAAAAATACTACTAAATTTTTTTTACTAAATATGTTGGTTATTCGTTCAGGCCTTCCTTTAAATCAATTCTTATTATCCAGTTCTAGTAATATTTCTTCCATGTGATTTACATGTATATATATCTCCATTTATTCACAATATCGTTTTATACATGTATTTCCTAATTTAATTGAATCGGATTATTATATCTTCTGACCAAAAAAAAAATTAAGTCGCAGTAAATTATTAAATAATCAACTGCTGATTTACTGGCTATTTAGCTTGAGACTGTCGTTTTACCTTTAAAATATGTTTTCGTGTATTCAGCCAATACTTTGTCACATCAATATGTGTGTACATATATGTATCGATAAAAACTAAACATATTTGTATACTTTCGCAGGTTTTCATTTGACGATTACGTATGCTACGAATTCCCCATCATGAGGCCAGCAAAGCCGTTTATAGTATGATTGACAATGTAATCTAATGTAATCTATTGTTATCTACGGCGAATGAGAATCATGATTCTGGTAAGCTGACAGGTAAGAACAACTCGCCAACTCAGATGTAATCGTCAAGTTGTTTTGAGAAAGATCCTATTTTACCCACATAGTCAAACAGGCTTCCTTTGAAAATGATTTATTGATTGTATACCTTTTAATGTCCATCGGCACTATTACAGCTATATCGTGGCGGTCGAAGCCGGAGTGCCAAGAAGAAACCGCTTACCTTGGGCTAACTGACAAACCTTATCACATACAGTTGCAAGTCAAGTGCACCCTTTTCTGCTGTTTACAAACCACTACTTTAATCACTTCACCATCCAGGATTCACTTGAAAATGAAGATATACAAATAAAACAAACCAAAAATAGCTTGAACTGTACCTGGTGGATTGTAATCTTGAAGTGCTATCACATATTTTGACCGTTTCTTTAAGCCCTCCATGAATGTCACAACCAACTCACGAATGTCTTCACCATGTGGACAGGTAAAAGTGTATTCATCTGACTTAACTGTGAGCAATGTAAAACTCTGGCCATACATTTTACCAGTTCTGAAACAATATAAATTCATAACTACCAAACATAAGCAGGAAAACTGTGTATCTGTGCTTTTATTAATTTCAAAAATAACTTACAAATAATCATAATATGTCATGTTTAAAAACTGCCACTTGGTAAGTTTCAAAATATGACCAATCCAGTCACCTCTAGCTATGATGTGTTTAGTTGGTAATAATTTTCTTACTTTTACTCGCCAGCACATATAAACTCTATCAAAGAGCTTGATAAATATTACTTTTGAATTATTTTTTAATTACAGTATTTTCTTTTCGCGATCTCAGATTTTTCTTTTTATTATTATCTGACGCTTTTGTTATATGTTTTCTACATTGTTCAAAATTACTGAGCAGTGCATGATTTCATATTTATATCTGGTGGTGTACATGTCTCTGGATGTAGACCTGGCTACAAGTAAAATTCTGTCATTCAAAATAACTCCCACGCTGTTTGTTGTACAATTTAATTTTTTCTGTTCACAAGGGAAAAATAAATCATATATTTTTTTATTAAACTTCACTGAATAAACTGCTCTGTAAATGCTGCCTTACGACTTGTCATCATGACAAAGCTCTAACTAGCAAAGAATACAACAGGCTCCTAAAGACCTTATATCACTCACCTTGGCCTTGTAGGGCAATAATACATGCAAGGAGTTACCAACAATGTCCATGTATTGGTGACTTTTTTAGATCTCAACTTGATAATCATTTTTGCTTTTTAAGGAATCTTTCTATCTGTTATTGTTTTCAACAAATTAGCCAAAAACAGCAAAAATCATTGAAATTTATGTTCAAAGTATATACTAATGTAAGCAATTGTTTGAAGATTTCAGTGTAATGGAGAATTTTGACTAGCTGATCACTTTTGCTTGTTATAGTTTCTCTCTATCTGTTATTATTTTCAAGATTCTAGATAAAAACAGCAAAATTCATTTAAAAAATTGCGTTTAAAGGCCAATAACTCGTGTAAGGAGTCGTCCGACAATTTTTATGTAATAGAGGCTTCTGTAGAGCTTAATGTGCTGATAATTTTTGCTTTTTTTAGTTTCCCTCTATCTGTTATTGTTTTCAAGATACTGGGAGAACAGTAAAATGTGTAAAAATCTGCTTTAAAGGCCAATAACTCATGTAAGGAGTTGTCTGCTGATTTCGGTGTAATGTAGACTTTTGTAGAGCATGAGTTCCTGATCACTTTTGCTTTTTAAATTTGCTATGTATCTGTAATAGTTTTCAAGATATTAGACAAAAACAGCAAACTCGTCAAAATTTACGTACAAAGGCCAATAACTCATGTAAGGAGTCTTCTGACCATTTCGCTGTTTGGACACTTTTGTAGAGCTTGACTTGCTAATTATTTCTGTTTTTACGGTTTCTCGTTTACTACTATTAGTTTCAAGATATTTGCAAAAACAGGAAAATCGTCAAAATTTGCATTTAAAGGTCAAGAACTCATGTAAGAAGTCATCTAACAATTTGGATGTAATAGACACCTTTGTAGAGCTTGACTTGCTTATCATTTTTCACAGTCTCTTTCTATCCGTTATTTTTCCAAGAGATTGGGCAAAAACAGCAAAAATCGTTAAAATTTGTGTTTTAAGGCCAGTAACTCATATAAGAAGTCGTCTGCCGATTTCGGTGTAATGGAGACTTTTGTAGAGGTTTTTCGTTGGCCATTTTTACCCTCCAAAGTTTTTCTTTATATGTTATAGTTTTGGAGATACGGGCCAAAAATGGCCATTTTACCCCTAACATCTTTTCATAGTAACAATAGAAATTTTGGGACATTTCAGATATAAAATAATCTAAGGACCCTAGTGATGCTTATGACCAAGTTTGGTTTCAATCAGTTCATTAGTCCGAGATGAGGAGATTTTTGAAAAATTTTACGGATGACGGACGACGACGGATGCCAAATATCGGCAACAGAATACTGAAGTAACAGGTTGAGGTCGTAAGTCAAAACTTGTGAATCCAGAGACAAGGCAAAAGCCAAATGATGGCATAAGCTCACTGGGACCTTCAGTTCAGGTGAGCTAAAAGTGTATCAGTGGAGAATTTTAACAAAAGTTCAGCACATGATACATGTAATGGTACATGTAAAGATTAATGAGCATTAGTTTTATGGCTCCTTTTTTCTATTATGTTTTGATATCTTACCGACTACTGGATACAGCAGTAATTTCAGGGAAAGACAACTCTAACAGAACTTGTTTCTGATCATCCACAACATAAACACCTGTCCAGTTTACAGCAATAATGATATCATTCTTTGGCAAACTTGGGCCAGCAAATTTATAAGCTTCATAAAACCGTGAGAACAACAATGGCCATTTGTATTTTGCATATTTAACAATGTCTTCTTTCACTTTATTTTGTTCAATCCTATCATTAGAGAAATACTGAGTCTTCAGTTTCTGATTAACCATGTTCATATAATGGGTCATGGCATTAGGTTTCCCAAATAAACTGTCAGGAATGTATGATGGTAACAAGTTTGATAATTGTTCTGGGTTTATGTTGCCATGTTCTATGTAGTACTGCTGAGCTGCAATCATTGAAAGGTCATCCTCCTGGAAATCAGAACAAACACACGAATTAAATTAAATACCCCTTTTTGCATTCAAATTTCATTCAGTTTGCATTGGAGTCTACAATAAGACATTACGGCTAATATGGCATAGTCTGCTGTCACTCAAATAAGTTATAGAACTAATTGTTTCACTAAATTTATGTTTTTTTAATGCTCTGTGTCATACAGAGATCTACCAATGATGAGCTGGAGAAGTTATTGATATGTTTACTTTAAAACTTGTGTACTTTCTTCTCAATAATAATGATAAGTACTCTTTCTGAAGTTTCATTGTCGAACTACTTCCAAGAGTAAAAAAAAGTATTCTTAATTTGCTCCATCTTTTATATATAATATATCAAAAGTAGTTCTCCCTCTTTTGATAGTATTGCACTGTGCGTTTTAATGCGGGCTTATTCCTTTATTCGTATGAAGCAGAGTGCAGAGTTTATACAGTGGCTTCTTCAGAAAAAAAGAAAAGAGCTTGACCAAGTTCTTTAATTTCACCTTTTAGATGGTGTTCTCTCCTTAAATAATTCTAAATTTGGAGACTTTCTGGATCGCATCTTTCCAAATGAACTTGAAATAAAGGATGCCAGATACTGTGGATTCATTTATTTTCGTGGATAACAATTTTCGTGGTTCAAGAAAAATATGAGCTTTCGACGATACTTAATTTCGTGGTTTTGGTATTTCTTAATAAAAAGTCAAGTGATTATTTACAGTTCGTTGGATATTTAAATTCGTGGTTTGCCTTTACCCACGAAATCAACGAAAATTGATATTCCACGAATAATTATGAATCCACAGTACGTTAAGGTCTACTTCATATCTTAATCTTCATCTTGAAATCGACAATGCAGGACGGTTGAGGTCAAAACTTTACGACAAAAATGACTTCAACTTT
>JAOXYH010062441.1:0-18106 GCA_028566455.1 Botula fusca
GAGGAGAAGATCTTTGAACGAAAAGCTAACGACGGACGGACGGACGATGGACGCAAAGTGATGGCAAAAGCTCACCCTAGCCTTTTGCTCAAGTGAGCTAAAAAATCTTCACCAATTTAAGAAACAGTATTTACTGTAATAATTTTTCTAAATAGAGTCTTAAATTGGAAGATTATGAAGACTGGCGTCTATACTTCTTGTCTAAACAGTAGATGAATGGCTTTGATGACATTATGTTGATTGATTAAGTAATTTGGAGTTGAACGTCCAGCCGTCAATATTTCAGCTTTATTTAGGACGAGAGCAAGTTATTCAATTAAAAAATCTTTAAAAATAAAGGCGGGTGGGATAACCAGGACATGGAGTTTTGACTGCCACTGGAAAAAGGGAGAGATGGGTAGGGACGGTAAATTGAGCCTTCTATACGGCCCCATGAGGCCTACTCTTACCGAAACATATAGAAGGGATCTTTATCCTGCTGTCGTATTCCTGACTTGGTACAGGTATTTCCAAACAAAAATGATGGGTTAAACCTGATAATTTAACCAAAGGTAACTCCAACATGACCACTTTGGCATTTTATGGCTTAGGGCCAAAGGCATTTTTCTTGAAATTGAACCTACTGTATCAAGGTCATTTTTTGGTATACAGTTTTCATTGATGACTCGTTTTGAGAACAAATAGAATACTTTTCAGTAATAATGAGCAAGTTAATGCTTGATTCCATTTCTAGATATTTTGAGAATACCAAAAAGGAAAATTTACAATTTTACCGATATAAAAAATACATGTTACTTTTCGCAGCCCTTCGTTGCATTATTTCACTACTTTTGGTAATTTTTGGGATAGGGTACTACATTTACATTTTAAGTAAAATTAGTAAATTTGCTGCATAATACAAAGACTTTGGAGCTCAGTGATAATAAGGAAATTTCCTGAATTTGAGGCATTATTCATGCAGTTATTAAGATGACAATGAAAATATACCTACTCCATTTTTTTGTGACAGCAATTTTAATCTTTCAAAATATCAAAAAATGATGATAATAATAATAATAATAATTGTCTTTTTGTTACCTTGCGTTTTTCACATAGTCAACTGAAATTATGAGAAAAATGTCTTATCTGATCAATCCTGAAAAATGGTTCAATTTGTTCATATTGAGTGTAAGGTTCTCCAAAATCCGTTTCGGATAAAGGTATTTTTGTCTTCAGTATTTTAATGACCGACATGTAAACAAATTATCAGTGTATGAAGAGTAAGGTCTCGATGAAAGAATAGATTGCAAATAATGTACAAAATATTGTACATGCAATTTTTAAATTAACTTCCAATTTCTTACCCATTTTTGTTTAAGTTGGTTGAAATGGAAACCGTATGACGAAGAATTTGTTATTTTTCTGGTATATTGTTGTCATATAATTTATAGATACATTTAGAAGGAAATCAATCGGAAAGCACTGATTTCCGAAGTATTTTGATGCTTACAAAGAATGACTCTTAAAACGAAATAATATTTAAACCAATAATCTTTTTTTTTACGCAGGAGACTTACAGCTTAATCTTTATATTATACACTTTATGCTATCATTAGATTCGCTTTTTGTTCCATTCTAAAAACATGATCCGCCCAAATACCTATCGGAAAACTCCTTATTTATTATCTTAAATATGGACATACAGCGTTTTACGTAAACATGCTGTTATCATTATAAAAATGACCAGGTTGCTATTCTCATTATCTGATGGTCTTCACACCTTTTCGTTCTGATCACACCATAAACCTGGTACGTTATAATTAACATGCTATTATCATTATAAAAATGACCAGGTTGCTATTCTCATTATCTGACGGTCTTCACACCTTTTCGTTCTGATCACACCATAAACCTGGTACGTTATAATTATTTTTTCTATTTAACGTATTAAATATGTCTAATAATATCAAGTTACTGAAATAATTCGCAGTCTGGATTAATAAGGCTTCCGTTTAAAAATAATTTAATAAAATAATCCTTATGATATTTTTGAAACCGTAACTCAAATGAAGATACAGAAAATTGATGTTCCGTCATCATCTCTGTACATGTAACTGAACTATACCAACCTTACTAGATATAAGATTTCCTGGAATATTTTTGTCATGCTTAAGGTTTTGTTTAAAGTCCAAGCCAATAAAAATTGGCCATTTCTTGGTTCTAGCTGCACCAAAATCCGAATAATCCATTTTCTGCATCAACGTCTACTGCCGTAGAACTTTGTGCTGGATGCATGGTTGTGTTACGAGAAAAGGGCTATAAATATTCACGTCTGTGACGTATTCCATTTTCCCGAATGAAGATTTTGCAGTTGGTTAGCTATTCGAACAGATTAAAAAAAATATATTTTACAAAAATACCAACCTTACTAGATATCAGATTTCCTGGAAAATTTATTTCGTGCTTTCGTTTTTGTTTAAAGTCCATGCCAATAAAAATTTACCATTTATTGGTTCTAGCTGCACCAAAAAAACGGTATCGGAAATCTCTATGTTAGACTATAGTTCATAGTAAAGAATTCTGTTCTTTTTCATATTTCAGGTCTTTCAAAAAATCAGAAAGGTTGCTCCAATTGATCATTAAAGTACTATAGATTTTAAAAGACGAAGTTTTGTGTTGTTTCATGTATTCAAGAATATCAAAACAGGACGTTCCGAAAGACCAGATTCCTGGAAACAGATTAAAAAGTTTACATTGTAGAATCGTAGAAATATGAAATACTAGTCATTACATTGAAATGAACTAGTCAAATAATCTTAATCTCTTATGATAAGAGAGTAATAAATAATTCCTTCGTCTATGAAGACTCTCTGCATGTCTCTAATGCATGTCGGTAAAGATTGGCTACTGCCTCTCATGACTAACCATGATTGACATATTGACATAAATCCTAGGTAGAAAATTCAATCAGACTAAAACTGACCATGGGTCGAAATAGACGATATACTAGTAATATGAAACATATTAAGAAAAGATAGAAACACAAGCATAATAGTGCTACTCCTCTTATCTTTAAGAAAAGTCTAGAAGAATAAAAAAGATTCGTGTTAAATCTGTCCAAGACAGCTTTGAGTGACAAAGAAATTGTTGTCTCAGCAAAGTACAATCATGTTCCTGTACATGAATTTGAATGTATACAAAGATTACGAAATGATCAATCAATCTGCATACATAAAGCAGATTAAACAATGTCACCTTAATTTGGTCCCTAGCATCGCTGACGAGTAATTAATTTACGAAATGTGCACATCCGATTCATGAGGGTGCAGAAAGTACGATGGAGGACGTACTATTTTCGCTCGCCAGATAAGTCTTTAATACTCCTTGTTTATGACATTTTTTTGGAATGTAACTTGCACCGGTAAAAGAAACTTGCGTATCGGTGGGACTTATTGCCCGTTTTAGCCTGGCGATTTGTACTTTTTCAATACTTGACGAATAGAAATTTGTCGTTTCAAACACTATGAAGTAATGGTAAAAGTCAGAGAGACCTTCCCGATGCCCGGGGGTTGTTGTTGTGAAGAGTACTCACAGATATTGTCGTTTTAATTGAGGGTCTATACGAGTGCCCCAAATAGAGAGAAACACAATGAATACTTCTGAGGTTCTTAACGAGAGTAGAGAAGTATTGTACGGAAATACTGATCAGAGCGTCCATCAAGAGAATATCTTTCAAGTTTTAAGAAGCATAAATGACAGACTTTCCTTGATCGAAAATGGAATGAAAGAAGTTACGCTGATAAATAAAACATTAACTTCCCTTGTTGAAAATTTTAATGAATTGAAGTTGAAAGTGTTTAATATAGAAACAACTACTGCGGGCCTTCAGAAAAGATGCGACAGACAGGATGTGGATGTTCAGCAGATACAAAAGCAACAGGTATCGCTCGATAAGGACGTTAAGTCACTGAAAAAGAAAACTAAAGAAGCAGAAACTCACTTACAGGGCATCAGTGACTTCATGGACGACTTCAAGAGAAATCATGAAAAGAATGTGTCGGATGTTAAAGCGGTGAAATCGTCCGTCAGCAAAGTAGCGAACGACTTGGAAGACCACGCTGCCGAGCTCCGACAAGAAATCAGAAACTCCTTGAGCGACATGAGGGAAGAATCCGACGAGCTCAGAGAAAGTATTTTAGACCTGCAATGCAGGTCTATGAAAAATAACCTTGTGTTCAGAGGAATACCAGAGAAGGAAAATGAAAACACGGAATGGGTTATTAGACAGTTTATTAAAGAACATCTGCGAATTACAAATACGTGGATAGAATTCGGGAACGTCCACAGATTTGGCCACGGTGCAAAACCGGGGAGAAAAGGGAATCCAAGACCCATCGTAGCTAGATTCCTTTATCACAACGATAAAGCGAGAGTGCTGTCGAACACTTACAGGCTCAAAGGCAAAGCGTTTGGTGTGAGCCAACAGTTTCCAGACGTTATCGAGCAGGCGCGTAGAAGCCTTTATCCGATTTTGAAGGAGAAAAGAGAACAAGGACATTCCGTCAAGCTCGTTAGGGATATCTTGTATGTAGATGGAGAACCATACCATGACCAACCGTCAAGCGATGATCCGACAACCATGGACACTTTTACACAAAGACACGTGACCCCGAATGGACAAATTCGCAAAAGGCGCCGAACCTCAACTCCGAGAAGTTCCCATTAGGAAGTACATGGAGAGTGTAGCGGAGACAATTTTGAAAATATAAATAAAAATACTGTTAATGATCCCTTAATTGTTAAGTTGTTAACGCTTAATTGCTGTGGATTGGTTAAAAAAGTTCACTACCCAGAATTTGTAGAGTTAATCAAAGGTTATGATTTTATATGCCTGACTGAAACGAAAACAGACGATTTAGATACTGTATCTATTCCTGGATATTCTATAAATTTTAAAAATCGTAAAACAAAATCCAAGACTAAGTCAGGTGGCATAGCTTTTTGTTATAGAAGTGAATTAGATAAATATGTCAAACACGTTGAAACAAATAATGTCCACATTTTATGGTATAAAATTTCAGCCGATTATTTTAAATTAGACAGTGATGTACTTATTGGCAATGTTTATATCCCCCCTGAAAATTCTATTTATAAAGTTCAGGACGTCTTTAATGAACTAGAGCAAGAATATATCAATTTGTCTTCCACGTACAAGTATATATTGTTGAATGGCGATTTCAATGCAAGAACTGGAAATAGTCCAGATTTTTACGATATTTCAACTGATCAAGATCGTTCATGCCCAAATTCTTTTATTTTGGCAGAAAATGTAGATAATTTAGGTATTAGAAAATTAAGATCTAGTCAAGATGTACAAAAGAACAATTATGGTAATCTATTATTGGAGATGTGTAAAAATAATAACTTGTATATATTAAATGGTCGAGTCAGTGGTGATATGGACGGTACGTTTACCTGTCGTCAATCAAGTGTTATTGATTATTTTATTTGTAATTATGATTTGTTGTATATTGTTGAAAGATTAACTGTTCATAACTTTTCGTCATTATTTTCTGATGTGCATTCACCAGTGTCCCTCACACTTAAGGTAGATAACTCGAGAAACGCTAATGGTAAATGCCAGAACAATAGTGTTTCTACGTCTACGTGTGAAGTCAATATAAGAATTAAAAAGTGGGATAACGAAAAAGAGACAGAATTTATAAACACATTGGATAATACCATATCCTCAGTGATCAATATCTTTTGCATTCAGTCCATGTTAAGTTATGGGAAGCAAAACTCCTGAAAGAGAACTGAACACAGAAGATACCGATCAACTGGTTGTACCAAAATGTGTTTTAATAAAATATTAGGGTTATCCCTCTTTGTCCATTCTACCAAAGCATACGTGAAAGACATTTTGGTACAAAAAGGGAGGGCTTCGGGTGGGAAAATTTTCAGTGGACATCACCAAATACTTCCTACGTGGGAATGGCAGCACTTTCCGCATATAAGCACATCAAATACCCGCTCTGGATATTAAAAGAATGGGAAGAGATCACATGTACTTCCCGCCAAGATATTAACCAATGAGGATCATACCATATCCTCAGTGATCAATATCTTTTGCATTCAGTCCATGTTAAGTTATGGGAAGCAAAACTCCAGATTATCCCATATACAAAAGCAATCCATCTAATACAATATCCTTAAAAAATTCATTGCTTTTCCCAAAACTCAAAAATCAAAATAAAAATTTTAATCAAACACACACACAGTACAGTTTACAACCTTTTCATTTCTTTAAGAAGTTTCTGAGATCACAATAATCCGCCTTATCTTTAAATTCTTTTTCATAGCTTTCAGCTTCACCTACCGATTTGGCTAGCTTTTCTGCTACTACACCTGCATCCACAAGAGAGTGCATTCTGCTATAATACTCTGCACTAGATTTTCCGAACCATCCAACATGTTCCATAGCTTGGTCAACGTTACTCGCGGCATCAGATAATGCAATCGTTACAGCACAACCTGAACGAAAACTATGTGGGGTTTCGCCTTCATATAAGCCTAAAGTAGCGAGATAATATTGCAGTCTTTCGTACATCACGGAATAATTTACAGCCTGATCAAGAACTTTCCCACTTTCATTTACAATTCTAAATAGATATCCTGTCGATAGATTAACTCCATGCGACCTACAGAACTCTACATAGTTATGTAACGCACGAACCGGACAAACCTCTAAATCATCACACTTTTTAACCACAAATGTATTATGTTTTGCTTTATCCCCTCTCAGTGTCTTACCAAAAGTATGTTGAAAAACAAGACCCGAGCTATCATTCAACACTTTAACCTCCTGAGAGACGACATGCGACAAATCACTTGCGCGGTCTCCTGCAAAAAATTGCAACTTGAACCAGGCTTGATCCCTCATAAGGACATATTGTTGCTTTGTAGGTAAACCCTTAAACAGAAGCTCTCTTTGAATAAAAGCACTAATGGCTTTTACTTTATTCAAAAATATTGGCTTAGCCTGCTTCGGCAAAATATGTGCTTTTGCCTGTTCCTCCTGAATTAACTTTAAATATTCCTTTACGAGAGGTGCAGTAGCAGGGTTACCGGACTTCGAGAAGATATCCCAAGTTCTTCCTAAACCATGCTCTTCAAAAATAGTTACTAATTGTAGTATAATATGCTCAACAGTTGCAGAGGCTAAACGCATAGGACATCCACAAGTAAGGTTTTCACGCTGACCCAAAAATTCACATTTGATGCTATGTACTGTAGTCTTACCAAATTTGTCTTTCCAAACCAAAAATCTCCTAACATCATTTGGTGTACAATTTAGTAAACTAGACTGACCAGATTGTTGGACAAATTGTACAAAGACATCATATAGACTATTCTTTCGTTTTGAAGCCTTTGAAGACACCGTTTCTCTGTCCAACTCCTTCAACCGCCCATCAATCAGATCCCAGTCAATATCTTGTATAATCATCTTGTCTACATAAACCTGTAATTTAATGTACTTATTTCATTGAATTATAACAATTTTTGTAAAAATTTTATTTCATTAGTGTTCAACAAAATTTATTTCATTAGTGTTCAACAAAATGCAACCCTACATGCTAACAATGGCCATTTCAGACCAGTATTGTCCATCACGAACCCGTTTTTACTTGGAGTTTTAATTACAGACCTCTGACCCTTTTTACCAAGATATACGAACTTGTTCATTGCGGACTTCAACATCGGCCACCAAATCGGTCTAGGACTGATTTCCGGAACGACTAAAGTACATGCAACCTGCTGTTCTTGTAACAAGCACAGTAACGGAAAAATCAATATATAAGGAGGGTATGCATACATGTTCGATTCATTCTTGAGATTCTGTGAAAACACATTAACCCCTGACGAGCAAGGCGTAACCCACGGGGTAAAATGTCTAAGTGGCGTGCCATCAAATAACTTCATGACGTTGGAATCTAAAGACATTAAATCGACTGTATGCGGACCAAAATTTTGTTCAACAAGATGCCAAGACTCTTCACTCAGCATAGAGTCTGAGATATCTAACTTCCTTGAGGGGGCATCGGCTATATTCAAATATGTCGGACAATAAGTCAACTTTAGATCTACATTGTAGTCCTTTACAAAATTGAAAATGGATTTCAAAATGTCATTCAACATATGGCATTTGCTCCCCTGTCCATTCCACGAACCAATTACTGCCATGTTATCAGTTTTTATGTCAACTCTAGAATTCAGTAATTTATCTCCTAAAGACAAGAGAGATTTCAAAATGGCATCAGCCTCCTTTACATGAATGGGTCTTGAGTCGCTATCGGCCCAATAATCTCCTAGTTCTATAATTTGTTCACCTAACTTAGCTATGGCTCCATACCTAAAACCCGATGAGTCGGTCGACATTTCGATACACCTATGAAATTCTGGTCGCCATTTTGAGCACCCAGACCAATTATCCAAAAATCGCCAATGTTCCAGTTCAGACTTTAACGCATTTGATACATCAACAGGTCTACTATTCTTCGTAGACTGGGATATTGCAAGATTAACTTCTCTACAAAAAAGTTTGCACCCGGGAACTGCAAGAGACATCGAAATGCATTTACCACAAAATCTCTGCAGAGTTCTTAAATCAATTTTGTCACATGAAATCATATATTCTCTCAATACAGAGAAGCTGAGCTTTTTTTCATCAGGCAGGAAAAAAGCTTGTTCAACAGAGTTAACATAAAATCCTAAGAATTTTTTACAGCTGGATGGCTCAAGGGAACACTTTCCTAGAGATAGCGTGTAGCCTAATCTAGTTAATAAATTTAGGAGTACAAATGCTAGTCTTTTACATTCATCTTCACGGTCGCCTAATGATGAGCAACCTTTCGTGACAGCAAATCTGTCGTCAATGTAGAGTGTATTTAACACATCCAAACTTCTCAAGTAGGACGTAACACGCATACCTATAGTTTGATAAATAAAACTTGAGGCTTTCCACCCAAATGGGAGTGTAGTGCACGTCATAAAGAAACCACCAAACTGTATACCAAAGAAAGTTTGCGACTCCTCACTTAATTTAACATGATCATATCCTGATTTCTCGTCGCATGTAACCATTAAGGAATTTTGACCAACAAGTCTAGGTATGTCCCTGAGAGTCTCGAGATGAAAGGGCAAATCTTTTACCCAAAGATTCAAGAACCTTTCATCGTGGCAGAGTCGTGGCTTGGTAGGCTCTACAGTAAGTGGCATTATGATACGTGGGGGGACACATTCTCCAACTCTACCCAATAACCTAATAGCACCGGTAGATATTCGCTCATAAAGTTCATCTCGAATAAAATCAGCATGATTTGAACAGTTCTGAGAGTTTGGAAAGTACTGTTTGGGGGGTATTTCACAATCATACGATTTGCCTTTAAAATTTCCTTTAAAGCGCCGAAAGAAGTCATTGACATTTACACCATGCTCAAGCCAATTTTTAATACAATCATCTTCATCTCCTAAAATAGCCTGCCAATTTGTAAGATTATTATGTAGCTGACCACTAACGAAATGCTTTGGATCTCTCAGGGGCAAACAATTTATATCAAAATCGGCGTCATTTTTTAACACTTCTTCTGCATTCGGCACGCGTGCTGTAGGCGAAGGGATTTCGCCTCGTAGTGTTACCCATGCTGGCTTTTCCCTAACACAAACATTTGTTGGATTGAAGCCACTATTCACCTCCCAAAAAGGCACCTTCACAAAAGATGAGGTTCCTCCCGCTGACCATGTGTCCTACACGGAAAAGAAAATAAAATCAAACAACCGAGCCAGCATAAGCACACAACAAGGAGAAATCCCTTCGCCTACAATTCGCGTGGCGTACCACTAGGGCATCAGTGTCCCTTGAATTGATGGCGAAGAAATTTCAATGATTTAAAAGGGTATCAGTTGTTAAAACTACCATATCAACTATTTATTTATTTACTTATTTCCATAATTTATTTTTTCTCCAAATTTTACTGATTTGATCACCTCTAAAATATGTCACAAATGCATTTACTTAAAATAGAATAGGGCTCGCCTCTAATTAAGCAGTTCATTGCATGAAGTTATTAATCGATAACTATTTCGACAAGTACATTAAAATTGAACAGCCTCCCTTTTACTTAACAATACCCTTTTAAATAATTGAACACCGTACATGTATTTCATAAACTATTAAAATCAATTTCTCTAAAGAATAAATAACAACCAAGATAACATATTACATATTATTATTTTTTTTTTTCTTAAATCAAAAACTTTTGCCAATGCATGTGTGTGTACGTTCGTCTACTGTTTATCTTTTGGTTTAGCGGCTTTCATTTTCTCACAATCTTTAACCATGTGTTGGTAGCTCCCACAGAAATGACAAGCTCCCCTTGGACGAAACTGTCTGGGCCTTGAACGGGATCCTCGCGGAAAACCTCCAAACGATGCCGGGAAAGAGTAAGGTACCGGATAAGGAGCATAGAGATTATGTAATGGTGAACTCTCCGGCTGTGGGCACAAGTCCGTCTTCTTACAATCAGACTTTGCTTCTGTTTTAAGGCATTTTGAAATGGCTTTTGTGATTACATCTGCGGCCTTGCCGCCTAATACCGAAAGACACAAAGAAGTTATATCCAACTTGGATTGGTATTTGTTAGCTTGTCTAGCTAACTCATCAAATAAATCGGCCTCCTCGTGCCCTAATCTCCTCGAAACCTTTGCCAGCTCATCAAGCGTTAAAAGAATTAAGGAGTGGCTAGGTTCAGACTGAAGGCATAACATCCTCACCTTCTCCTTCAAATCTTTCACTGCTTCTACTTTTGTCGACTTTTCAAGGGATGTTATTCTATCTTCCAGACTTTCATTATCGTCGTCCCGTTTCCTCTTAGAATTGATTGCACCAGGATTCGGACTGCTGTTGTTATCTGCCTCTGCACTAGTTCCAGCATTCTAAAATAGATTAAGACTAACATTAAAGTATAAATACTTATTTGAAATAATTACTATTTGCAGAACAACGACTATTTATAAAACAAATATCGACAGCTGATTTACATTTTTTCTTAATAAAAACCCGTCCAATCTACAAAAATGGAAGAAATTTTCTAAGGCCCTTCCTTCAGTAAACTATTATAATTATGTAATCTCTGCTTGTAGAAAAAAAAATACTAAACTGGAGTTAGTATTATTAAAGATTATATTATTGTCATTATTAACGAAGGTGGTTCAATATCAAGTTCACCTTATGTAACCTCCAAAACAAACTTTATTATAGTATGAAAAGAACTGGCCTAGCAGGGTGCCTTGTGATCAACTAATATGCAAGTGCATTACAATAAACTTGGAGAAATATACATAAGTAAACAGATACATGTAGATGTTCATAATGTACGAGTAATCAACATATGTAAAAACAGTATCATAAACGGACCCCATGATAAAATCGTTACAGCTTACGAAAAACATAGACAGGTAGCATGTTTAGAGGTTAGGGTACAAATATTACGGCTTAACAGATAATATCCGAGATTTTAGATTTTCCAAACATCTCCCATATGCATTATGCCATGAACATGAAATGTAAACCGCCTATGCACACATAACGGGTCAATGCGAATCCGCCAATCATATAATTTTGGTATATAGATAAAAGTAAACAAAATTGCAGAACCTGTAGGTAGCTCGAGGCTAGTCCTAATACTAAATAAATTTACTTACCTCATTAGACTGTGTCAAATTTTGCCCCCTTGGCTGACCAAACTCATTAGCATATAATATAATGCAATGGATCGCCCATCTGGCCTCGTCCACGCTTTTATCATCCCGTCCAGCCATCATCAACACCTCGCCTACACTTTCGCCAGTCAGAGAGGAAACATGACCGTCAATCTCTTCATAGTCTAAGGATTCTGTTTTTATGTCCTTTGAGACCCTGGCAAACTCCTTCAACGAGTCCGGTTTCCCCGAGCGGATTCTCTTTACAACGGGTAACATGTTGATATCTCGTAAAGTATGCTTTTTCTTTAACACTGTCGGAAGTACCATCTGAAACGACAATAGATAAAACCAAATTAAGTTTAAATGGCCAACAAAAACTTTCACGCGTGAATGAATAAAATAAATCGAACACGCCTTATTCAAATAACGTTCAAGGCCATAACATTCATATCGATTATTTACCTTAAGTTACGTTTAAAAAGGAATTCAATTATCATCAAAAATAAAACTGATCTTAATCAATTAAGATGTGTGGTTAAAATAACACCACAAACGAGAAAAATATCAGCGGAATTCACAAATATTCGTCCAAATACACAAATGTATATAAAATTTGTTTTCCATATTGTCTTAAACAATTAACAATCGTACAAATTCAAATGTCTCCAATGACCTTCAAGCACGTGTTTTACAATATATTCGAGATTTCCCGGCCACCAAGGCTTGAAAGCAACTCATGCTTTTTAAGACCACCTAGGTCTATGGCAACCTATGCCTAATATGTTACTCAAACATATTTTTTTTTAAATATATCTACCTTTTGCCGTGAGCGTAAAGACACGTCCGCACCCTTGCCTAGATATTAAAAGAATGGGAAGAGATCACATGTACTTCCCGCCAAGATATTAACCAATGAGGATCAAAAATGTTTACATATTTCCATTTTTGTTTGAAAAAACATTTTCAACGTTTTTTTTTTTTTCATAAAAAACTAAGTCCGTACAGGTAATCTACCTGTGGTCTTTGTTAGCTATTCTTGTATATTTGATTTTTGGCGTAATAAACACGTATTATCTATACATGTTGTTGTTGTTGGTTTTTAAGACCTTTTATGGAAAATATTTGGTTTTTGTCAAAATTTAATGTTTTAGGTAAAAAAGGTCACGTACGATTCTTAAAAGAATAATGAGTATCCTGAAATGATGTGTCCATTTCCACCATGAGAAAAGACTTGCTCATGTCATTATACATATAGACTTCTTTCGTTTTCCGGATGTGACCTACCGGATAGGACACGAGAAACTCGACGGGTGTTTCTAGGTCCCAGAGGACTGTTGCCCTACCGCCCACCTGGTCCGAGTGGTCCGTGTGATGTTTGTCTCTGTTTTCTTCACTTTATCATTGTCCCCGGATGTTCAATTTTTGACCATCGTTCTTACAGTGGGTTTACTTTTTTTCGGTTTTTTATATTTCAAAATGGTTTTGTATATTATAATTGTATATATTTTAATTATCTGAATTGTTATTACTTCACAGTTTACTTTTAAATATGTTCGTTAAATTTCAACATATTCCGATTTTAGCAATGTTTTAAATTAAATTTCAAAGAAAAAAAAACAAACCCAAAACAAGTCAAAAAGAAATAAAAGCAGCATACACGTAACGAAAACAAACTCAGTCAAAACACAAAAAAGGAGAGTAAAGGCGGACAAATTCAAAGTTCAAAAACCTTTACAATTCCGGTATTTGTTTTGTTATTACATTTATGCCTTGAGCTTAAGAGTAAAACGGCAAACAATTTTGTTATCATTGATAGACATTTGCGCGATGTGCTGTTACTGTCAGGGTTTATAATGATGGTAAATTAGATGTAATGGGCCTATTACTGATCACGCAATGTCACAGAAATAGATTTGTCTCAAGAGAATTCACTTTTTTATCTACCGACAAAGTGATTCCGTTATATAAATTCTGTCTCCTCGGTATTATCTCTATCATTTATATTTTTATGAAATGGGATAGTTATTTAGAATAATTTCTTTTATCATGAATTCGAAAGATGAGATAATATAAAATGTTATTCATGACAGTGCCGTAACAGGATGTGTTTACAGTTTGCTGTAAACAGAAAAATAATATCTGAGTCGTGAAACGACATTCATATCAGGAATTTAGGTGTTTAAGTCTTGTTTTTGTATGAAAAAAGACAGTTTATTGATTGATTGATTGAATGGAGTTTAAGGCCTCTTTCAGAACTGTCTCAGCTATATCGTGGCGGTCAGTTTTAGTGGTGGAGGAAGCCGGAGTGCCCGTAGGGAACCGCCGACCTTGGGTAGGTAACTGTCAAACCTTATTACGTACGGTTGCAAGTCGAGTGCATCCTATTTTGTTGTTTACAAAGGGGGCGCGAACTCACAACCCAGAGGTGATCGGCTACAGTGATTATAAAGGTTAACCAACTACCTTAACCACTCGGCTACCCAGGTCCAGAAATAAGACGAAGCATGCTAACTAACTTACCATTTGTAGAATAATACACCATGATAAACAGTTATAATAAGCAATAGAGATAAAGTCAATTAAAAATATAAATAAACAAACAAACAAATAAATAAAAGAAAAATCTCTGTTTTTTTCTAATAAGAATTATGAGTAATTGAACCTTTAAGAATCATTCTTTGTAAGAATCAAAGTAAATATAATTATAAATAGGAAATCGATGATATGTGATTTTCTTTAGAATGTTTATACAAAACATATAATAATAATATATAAGAAAACAACAAATTTATTATCATCCGTCTTGAAGTTACCATGACAACTAGCTTCGACAAAATTAGATCAGACATTGCATTATTTACAGTATTTATTCTTTAACAGAAAGCTTGCTTCTTATGAAGTCCTGACTATTTATATTGTCATTAAAATTGTGAAGGAGGAAACAGTTTTAGAGAACCCGAGACTTTATTTTAACAAAATAACCATTTTTTTTTCAAGATTCGTCTTGTATTTTCCAGTAAGTTTATTATTTGTACCAAAAGTTGTTAATTTAGTACTTTATCTTTTGAAATGACACTCAAGTATTACCAAGAGTGGTGAAATGATTCAAGGATAGGATGTAAAATTAACATACAATTTAACTAAAGATGAAAAAAATGCAATTTTGAAGTCTTCAAAAATGGCTAGAAATAAACTATTAACTTGAAATACTATACGCTTCGCTTGAAGTCCATTCTAATAAACGAATCCAGACCGGCACATGTTTCAGAACACTGCAGTTCTTGTGGACCTGGAAAATGAGTTCTTTTCCAAAACCACTACCCGTAAAATATTTAATTACAAACAAGCATTGCAGGCCTTTGACGCTAATCAGTTTGTCAATCGACCACAGACATGTGACTCCTTGCAGTCTCCCTTCCTCTACTTCCCCTCTGGTCATGTCATTGGTGATCTGAACATAATCGAAAATGAGAATCTCCGCAAGGTTATTTATATATGGTCCAAAATTCAGGGGACCTCAGCATATCAATTGGAACTTTAACTTCAAACTTATTATGAGTGATGTCGATGATTATGCCAGAGCCTGGGTGAAACGTTAACGAAATGCAGAGAGTAAAATGCAAACATTGTCTGAATGGGTAAAAGCCATCAGGTCTTTGGTACAACGACATTTTCACGAATTAAAAAATTGTTCCAATGATCGACCGAAATGTCAGTTATTAAAAGACAGACATACGTTGGAATGTCTTTCTTACCTTCATGACCAATATGTTGTTGGTCCTGTATTTTTGTATGTAAATCGTATACAATGAGCGCCTTATTAAAGAGCTCGGAATTGAGAGTGTCTCTTCACACTTACAAAAGCACTGCCTTTAATCAAGATGAAATTCTAGCTAACCACAAGTCTTTCGTGTTATCCTTAAATATTTTCCTAGATAAAACATTTGAGGACTTACCTAGTATTGGATTCCAAAACTACACAAGAATCCATAAAAACAACGGTACATAGCTGGTTCATCTTCATGTTCTAACAACAAACTTTCAATCGGGCTTACAAAAATGTGAAAGGACATCAGAGATACTGCGATACTGTTTATTTGACCAGTGGAATAAATCATATGTTGATTCTGAAGAATTCGAAAGATTTTCTTGATAATTTGAAATCTACCATCCTCCATGCAAAATTAAAATACCGCTTGAAACAAATAATCAACAAGTCCTTTTATGGTAAAAAATGGCAGAAAATATAAATTTCTTGTTCTTGGATACCATTCCACATATTTTTTCAAATGGTCCCAGAGAACAACAAACTTTACTACACAGAGGAAAGGTGATCAGTATGCTTGAGTTTCTTTCAGCATAGTTGTCAGGTTTGGTGGAAGAATTTTTCAGCAGGTAATCGGCATTCGAATGGGCACCAACCACGCCCCTTTACTTGCTGATTATTTGTCTTTGTACTCGTATGAGCCGGAATTCCTTCAAGGTCTAATAAAGAAAAACAAAAATGAAAGAAGCCAGGTCTTTTAATTTCACATATAGAAAGATTGACGACGTTCTGTCTATAAGCAATCATTGATTCTCGGATTGGCTTCCGTTGATATATCCAACAGAATTGGAAATTAAAGAAACAACAGACACTGCTTCCTTCGCCTCATTTCTAAACATTTATCTCGAAATTGACACAAATGAACACCTCAGCACTAGAATCTATGACAAAAGGGATGCTTTTGGCGCCCTTTTTCGTTATATTTTGGGTTTATAAGCTCTTCAACTTCTGAATTGATTTGGATTTGCATATTTTTGGATAAGAGCATCACTGATGAGTCTTGCATAGACGAAACTCGCGTCTGGCGCAAAAAAAATCTTGCCTTGAACTTTGTTATAATTTTGTCTTTTGAATTTAAAATTATCAATTTCCCTCACTTGGATAGCAATATACCAGCTTCACCTGCTTATGGGTTCATATTTCCCAACTGATTCGCTACACTAGAGGATATAGCAAATACTCAGAATTCGCGAAACGTCATCAAATTCTGACCAAACGCTTGCTGAAACAAGGAATTTTAAGATCATGCCTTCAAAACGTTTTTTAGCAGATATCAAGACCTCATTGAAAATATTCAGTTACCTGATCAGATATGATTAAGGATGGTCTTGATAACATTTATGTATTTGCTAATTTCTATAATGCAATTTTGTTCGGTTAATCGTTTCATAGTACAGTGCTGGGTAATCTATTGGAATACACCTGATTTTACAGTAGCTGTTAGGCTATTTCATACAGAACTATAAAAATTGTCATTTAAGTGGGAGGTTTGGCATGCCACAAAACCTGGTTTAAACCACCATTTTCATTTGAAAATGTTTTTACGAAGTCAGGAGTATGACAGCTTTCTGCCAATTATTCTGTTGATTTCTCGATCTTGTCAGTCCTATCGATTTTACTCTTTTGGAAATTTCCCTTGGTGTTCAATATTTTACTATTTTGGACATTTCCCTTGGTGTTCAGTATTTTATTATTACTTTTATTTCCGAATAATGGATCTAGCGCAATTAGAATGGCAAAATATACTTCTAATTTCTGGCAAGCTCAGTTTGACTTGACAAATAAGGTCCTCTGACCATGACCCATAATCAAATGTCTTCAGATCATTGTAGCATAGTGTGGACACAGGATCTGTATTTTAAGCAGATTGAGTATCGTCAATTGATACATTCAAAGAAGGAAATTAAGAACTAAATAATTGAAATCAACTTCTTTGTCTGCGAATCTTGTTCTGTTAATGCGGTAACATTTTGGCATCGAATTCGAGGGATGTGTCTATGTGAGAAAAATATATAACAAATTAATAATTGAATCCATCTTGTTTGCCAGAGATTTTAGTTCTGGTATTGCGTCAACATGTTGGTGTCAAATTCGAGGGCTGTGTCTAAATATTGGGGCGGGAGACACTGTTTCTGCGTTTCGTTCTCCACATATTTATGGAATCCGACAAGAACAGTTTTGAATTGAATTGTCAATGAGAGAACATTGAAAATTGTATGTGAAATAAAATGAACTGGAGTATTTGATGTTCTTATTTTTATTAAAAGTGGAAAACAAAGTGTGATACATTTCATACCGATTTTGGTGCATCGGATGTGCACGTTTCGTAAATTATTACCGTCAACGATGCTAGGAACCAAACTTTGGAAAACCACAACGGTAATCCAACATTTGTAAACGCGAACACCTTCCAAAATGACCGAAAAAGGAAGCCAAAACTATCTACGGACGTTTTATTAACTTTTGTGGAATTTAACGCCGTAAATTTAAAGTACCACTGAGCTGGTGATACCCTCGGGGACTAACAATCCACCAGCA
>JAOXYH010062662.1:0-11083 GCA_028566455.1 Botula fusca
ATTTATATCTCCGATGAGCAAAGGCTGTATGAAAAGACACATGTCAATTTCTATATACTAAACCAATCTAAACAAAACATCAAAAATAAAAATATGTAGGCTTTTTAAGCATGTATCACCTTTTGCATGATTCTTAGATGGAGTGCTACTTAAATGACATGTTCATCTGTATATTTGCAATCTTCATGCATACATAGTGATAAAAAAATCAATACATTATGCTGTCAAAAATGTTTTATTTATTTATTTATTTATTTTGTGTTATCTCAACTGGATAAATTGTTAAATGTGCATTTATGACACCTTCTCAGTTTGAAATCTACCTAGCTCTATATGCTGATACAAAAAAAAACTGACTTAGAAAGCAATATGAACCTTTTTATAATTTAATTGGGACATTTCAGATATTCATGTGGGAATAGTGTGAGTTTTTAGTGAAACATGTTGCCTTAACTAACCACATACACAACTTTCAGTTTTGTAATAAGCATTCACAAATTATACATTTTTCTAACACAAAATTTCTCTGAACATGTTTGTTTACTGTAGTGCTTAATGATCTGAAACTTCATGTCCCTGTTTTAAAGTTGTACAATTGAAGAACAGCATTACCGGGATGACCGATGAATAAAACAAATTAGTTAAGATGGTACCACATTATACGAATGTGCAAATTCTCTTTATTTTGTGTTGGCATCAGCTAAAAGGCATTTTGTAAAATTACTTATATGTGTTTTGCTATAAAGTGAGGAGTTGCAAGTGACATAAAATTGCTGTCTTGGAGAAATTCAAAATGCATTTTGTTAACCAGATGCATGTCCGTCTCCTTAAGTAAGTTAAAATCTGAGAATGTAAATACACAATGTAAACAGAAATTCTTTATAGTTGCTCTACTTATGCGTTACCTATGGATTTTTAGTTGAACAGCAAATTTTATTCCAGTTATTCCATATTGTTTTTTACATTGATAGGTGAAAAATTAAATTATTTGAAACAATAAAGGACTGCCCAGTAAAAAGTTTAAAATTATTTATTGAAAACATGAGTCTAAGATAATATAATATACATTTGTTATATAAGTGATAATGTGTGAATAAATGATACATGTACCTGTAATTACTCTTTGTTTGACTGTCATGCACATTATTATCAATGTTGTTCTTATATGTACAAGGATCAATAGGTCTGGTCAGATCAATCCAAAATGTTTTGTACAACTAATAAACTGAATCCATGTGATGTTCATTTCCAATTCCCTGTTGAAAGATGTCCTATATGTACAAGGATATATAGGTCTGGTCAAGTCCAGCTGAATTTGTAATCCAAAAAATTTGTGTACAACTAAAAGTAATAAACTGAAGTATATGTAAGTGATGTTCATTTCCTATTTCATATTGAAAGATGTACTGAGTACATGTACAAGGATCAATAGATCTGCTGAGGTCCAGCTGAATTTGTAATCCAAAATTTTCTGTTCAGCTGGAAGTAATACACTAAATCCATGTATGTGATGTTCATTTCCAGTATGCTAATGTTATGTTGAAAGATGTCACTCTCAGTTCAATATTTTCTTCACATGAAAAAACAGTATTTCCTATAATATAAGAAAATAATGTTACAATGTAGAAGACAAACAATCTTGAAAATGATGAGTTCCGTATACATGTGTATTTCATGAATAAATCAAAAATGCAAACTTAACATATGTGAACGAATAATAACTGATAATTACATTTTCACTAAGTTAAATAGAATATTCATATTCCTTTAGTATAGTGTTACAACTGGACCATGTACAAATACAGAGACAAAATTTTAATGCCTTTATTTATTTTAAGCAGGCGTTTGTTTTAAATGTCCAGATTTCATAGTTTATATTATCAAATGAAATGTTGCTTTTAGGGACACTGGCCTGTTAATTAAACTTTTTGATGTTTTTGCTGCTTAGGAAGCAGGGGAGAACCTAAAAAATAAATCTATTGGCGTAACGTAAGTGTATTATGATTTTGTTATCAGATTCCTGACCTACTAGCCATATCAGATCCAGAATCGGAGGAGCTGTCGTCGATTAATCGTTCACCTCGGTCCAATAACAACCAACGAGACAGATTGTACAACATGTGGTACGGCTGCATATCAGTACAGCAACAAATGCATCCCAGTTTAGCTCAGCAACAAATGCATCCCATTTGACGTATACAACAAATCATCCAACTTCACATCAGCAATACATGCATCCCAATCCTTCTCGATTGACCCGGTATTGACTTCGCCAGCCAACACACGTCAGCAACAGAAATCACCGTGTCGGACCACACTACAAGCATCCACATCGAGCTTTGTGATGCGTGCAGCTACCCCTATGGTATGAGATCCTGTTTTTTATTTTCATCTTATACAAGCACCTCAATATATACATATAAGTACACCACATTTGGAAATGTTTTACGCATTTTGTAGCTTCCTGCAATTTGCTTTCAAGATTAAACTAAAACATAGGCAAATATACCGAGCAGGTGTAAGATATAGTCGAGTGAACGAAATGGAAAGCACTGAACATACTATTTGTAGATTATTATAATATCATTTATGTGTGGCGGTTTTGGTCCTAATTTGTAGGCTTTTGGTCCCTAATTTGTAGGCTTGAAAACCTCGATAACCGAAAAGAGAACAGGATATGAAATACATTGACCGTCATGAAAATACATCACTAGCATTTATATCTAGGTATTAAAAATTTTGAAACATTATCGTGGGCATCAAAGAAATGAAACGTAAAAATAGGTCAATCCTTTCGGATACCCCGGTTTACGAAGCAGGATGGTATATAGTGATCATTGTGTCCGTCTGCATCTTGTATCCGGTACTCCTTTTCACCTTTGGTTGGATTTAAATAAGAAAATGTTCAATATGTATCAATTTCCAACGGAATGTCATAAGTGCTCAATCTGTGCAGAACGAGATGGAGATGCTGGCCATGTGCATATGCCATCTGCTACATATTTGGCACCTATTCGATGACTAACGGGCAACCATGCCGCATCTGCAGGGCCCAGTAAAGCAAGGGAAAGTTGTTCATTTTAATTGACTCACTTTAATTTGATGATGCCAGTTTGTATTAATGAAAGACTTGAAGTTAAGGTAAAAAATCATATATTTGTTACTTTTCATTACGGGACAGGATGTTCTCAAAGATTTGAACTTGAATATCTCAATGAGAACAGATATTATATTCCTTTTATTGTACTTGTATGTGCATGTTTATTATGAGACAGGATGCTCTCGAGACAGTTTGGGAAAGTTTTTGAAAAATAATTTACACCCAGCTACTGGGAATGCAGTAAAGAATATAATGAAGGTTGCATTTGTTGATTCGGAGTTTATTGTTAATTAAAGTTTATCCATATTGACATATCTATCTGCAAACAAATCCAATAGCTATATCAGGATCAAGCATTTGCACCATGTTAACAAAAACTGCAGTTACCTAGTACACATGGGTCATTGTTTTGTTATTTAAACCTTTAAATGTCATAAAATTCTTATAGAACCATCTTATATCTCCATTCAGATGTTGTTGGGACTTCGTGCATGAACCTTTGCATGCCATTTTATGAGATATAACTATGTGAATTGCTATCTTTAGAAGATTGTAGATTTTTAATAAAAAGTCCATTATTGATTATTTTGTGTCAGTGTTGGAATGTCTAAATACTATGTAAGGGTACAACCATTTGATTTTTATGTTGTGGAAAGGGTGGTAGAAATTTGAAAAAAAGTCGGGATCCTTCATTTGGAAAAATAAAATGCCAGGACAGAATAGCGGAGTATGATTATGCATCTACATATCAAGTTGGATAATCCTAGGTACTACAGTACAAAAATTATGCTGCAGACACGAAGTGAACAAGGTTTAACTAAAAGAAAGGTCACGGTCACAGTAACGTAATTATAGTATGCGACACATTGCCTTCTAACGATGCATCCACATACCAAATTTGATAATCCTAAGTGCTATGATGTAAAAGTTATGGTGCAGGCTCGAAGCTGGACGGAAGGACAGACAGACGAGGTATATACAAAAAAGGATAAGGCGTAAGCACCAGGATCATATTTTCGTCGAAAAACGTAAGTAACTTAATTTTAACATATTTTATTTCTCAAATAAACAGCAATCTGGGATTGGGCACAAGTTCTTACAACTTAATTGCAACCCTCTCCCTATAGCTATATGCGTCAGTATCAAAGGTCTCGCCCATGCCCACTTCCCCTCGAAAATCAAATGGTTGCTCCCTAAGGCATATAAACTTTGGTTTTCATCATTCGGACACGGAGGTATATCTCGTCTCCTGATCATGAGTGCATTGATCCAGATCAAACGAAAGTATTAAGGGATAAAACTGGCAGGTTATGATTTTGACTTTGTTTCAGTATGTTATCATTTATTTAACATGGTCCAACAAAATATATTTGTTGTTAATTTAATATTTATTATCTGAAACTGCTTGGCCAATAGAGATTAACTTGGCTGGAATTGTCAATGGGTAGTCCCCTTTAACAATTATATCCAGCATCCTGATCGGCCGACCAATATGGCTGCAGTTACTAAAAATAGAAAAAGGGATGAGATTTAAAAAATCTTTTCCTCTGAAACTACCGAGCCAAAGTTTGATGATTTGTTCCTTTTGTGGTCTTCCTTCAGAAATATACCCGATGACCTCATCCACCAACCAAGATGCCGCCACAGAAGGAAAAAGGACGGTATGGGCAGTGGGATTGTCAGGGAAAGAGGGAAGTACTCTTTCTCCTGCTTAATAAAGTCCCTGAAAATCCAACTTAATCCTGCTTTTTCAAAAGTGGGATTTTCAGGGAAGTCCTGGCTTGTCCTGCTTAGTAAAATCCCTGATTGATTGGTATTGTTTAACGCCACACCAGCAATATTTCAGCTATATTTTGGCGAGAACAAGTTAAAATAACAGACGAGTAATTCCAGCCGAGAAACCTCGCCTATAGCACAGATCAATGCACCTACATCAAGTCGACAAGCTTCCCTGTTATCTCTAGACATTGCTCCCCAACCGCAAAAAGGTGAAAGCCCAGACGCACTTCCGTAAAAAGCCAGAACTTACCTTCATTCACGAACCTGAAGCACAGAAACCAGGACTTACCATTCCATGATGAGGATCTCAAACACCATGGAATGAACCTCAAAATTTCTGCCCGCCCGCGGTTATTACCAGTAAATGATGAACCTCCAAACTTAGTACCAATAAAACAACCCTCATGACCCGAACGCCACGAAGTAAACTTCCCGAAACCTGTGCCATTGACAAAGAACCCTTACCTATAGAAAATACAGCGATGAAACTCGACTAGAATCACACCATCACCAACACTTTCACATATATTATACAAACACAACGTCGTCGCAATTTTAAATAATCTCATGTCCAAAGCACGCCCCAGACCCAAAATATAACAGGAAGGAAGAAAAGAAGGAAAACACATCCAGGAGAAACGGCGGGAATTTCAAGTGGAGATGTACGTGAAGGGCAAATTTTGACTGCCACAAAAACCGGGATACTGTTCAAGACCCCCGAGTCAATTAAGCCGAGGCAGCGGTCTGAACGCCTTCTCTTAACGAACTCTGCCGATGGGATCTTTAACATGCATAGGCGTGGTTTTTCCCATCCACAGAACCTCGGTTTTACGTCTCATTCGAAGGACTCTGCGTTTAGAAGGGGCTGTTCCCCACAAACGGAGATACTAGGTCCTATTTCTATGCCCGGGGTTCCCTCGGGGCGTATTTATTGAGAATCTTGATATTTCATTTTGAATCAAAATAATGTCTAAATGGAAGCAGAAATGAACAAAATATGGAAGGACTCGAGAAAAAAAAATTCTGAACAAGAGGAAACCACAGTGAACAGATGATCACGTGACGCAAACCAAACTTCATAGGAGAAAGTCAGGAAATGAAGACGGCATGGCACCAGAATCACATTGGGCGGGAACAGTAAGAGAACAGAAATAAAATTAAAAAAGTGGAGGAACAAATCCGGAGGAGGGAAAAATAGTCAAATTTATGTCAATTAGCCAGCTTAACAGAAAGCTCAATATACAAATAAATAATATGCAGGATGCTGAACGTATATATAAAGAGCAATTGCAGATAATCCTCCAGAAAAAGTCAGCAAGAAAAGGAAGATATGATACGCCAATTGGAAATTTTGCATACAGGAATGAACAGTAAGAAAATATCCAGACATGAAATAGAATTATTAGCCAAGTATCGAGATGAGCTAAGGTAAGCTTTGACAAATTACAATTTAAGGTTGTGGAAGAGAGGTCCTTATTCACGGATAATGTGCAAACTCGAACCAAGCAGTATGGAAAACAAAGAGCCAGAAATGAACAATTAGTAGATCTAAAAAACAAACAGCAACGTCACTCACAAAACAGTAAATTTGAGGAATAAGTAAGCATATCAAATTATCAAAGTTAATATCTAAAACGCTTGCACCTTCTGCTATTCATAGAGCTAAGCCAATGCCATCTTCAGACCAGAAAACTACCAACAAAGTATTATAGTACTCCACGAGGACACAGGGAGGTAAAGATTGATACAGTTCAGTGAATGATACACCAATGCCGTCAAATGGACCAATGCCACATAAATTAGCTACATTTGATGGAAAGTCAAAATTTAGACCTTACTTTAAACAGTTCATCCGTAAATCAACCAGGTACATTTTGAGTGCAAACAGGGACTGGAGAAGTGCTAACAGAAAATCTTTGAATTTTACAATACACGGCAACCCTCGATTCAAAACGATTTAAGGTTTTTGCCGAACTCTTTGACTACAGGGATCTACCGCACACTATGAGACAACAACTGCAGGATGCTAAACAATCATATGAAACCGAGGGGGAAATTCCTAGAAAGAGAACAAGAGATGGCAACTGATGGGTATGGGACAATACACCAGACAATAAGCGTGATTGCTTTCTTGAAAGGTTGCACAAAAAAGAAGGCTGCTTTGTTTACTAAGAAAAAAAACCCGCCAATTTCGCTTGACCAAGCCTTGCTCAATTTATTACCAGAGAATTTTATTGCAACTTTTGGCTTTCTGCATTAAAAAAGAAGGTCTGATCATTTTCCTAAAGTAATAGCCGGTACCACCGGCTCTCTTTAGGAAAAAAGTAGGTCAGATGATTATGATGATCTATCGTCAGGTTATACGTGTAGCTGTGTTTCTTGAACTCACGATGCTATGACAAATGAGAATGTGCCTAAATGCAGATTCTTGCGATGTAGTTGAGAGTAGTAACTACTTGATTACTCACCTGAATTACTGTTTTCTTATGAATGCGGAAGAGCTTGATAAAACGTTCCTTTTTGCAGTCGAACAGGATATCTGGATGAATAATTATAAATTAAAGAAAACATTGATATGTTCATGTTTTTATAATTTGATGAAAAGGTTTATCTATATGCATGTATTTGTAGAAATATCTAAAATATATTGGGAGCAAGAGTTAGAAACACCAGATTTTGAACTAGATCAGGAAGAAGGCAGTGAAGATAAGACTGGTGATGTTAGAGAAGGTTGGACAAAGGAGCAGATGGAGGAGATGACAGAGACAGATGTAGAAGAGAGGGAAGCGATGGTGGAAACTGGAGAGATGAAGCAAAAAATTCGTGATGGTAGTGTGCAGTGGGAAGGCAGGTCGACGGTTGGGGCGATGTGGAGATGGAGGAGGAAAAGGAAGAGGTCTCCAGGAAAGTTGTAGAGAAGGGAGTCGTCGGAGCAGGGTTGAAGGCAGTTGGTGATTGAATGGGAAAGGCAGGTGATATATTTGTTGAAGAGGTTGTTGAAGTCATTGGGGTGGTAGAAGAAGTCCTGAAAGGGTACAGGAGGATGCTAATGGCGAATAAGGACAGGTGTCGCATTATCTAAAGCGACACTGCATTGCAGTGCACTTGCCTTGGTATGCTGATCCTTTCAACTCCTGCTAGCTCTGTAAAACCCAACAGGTACAACCTAATTCTTTAATCCGCCACGGAGGAGAGTATGTCACAAGATGACAAAATAAATTTCTCTGAAGCAGAAAATGGAAGAACCTGCACCCTTTCTGTCTTCATTTTAATAATTCGTACTTTAAGAATTACCTTCACTATATTTTCCCAAGTGAGCTTGAAATTAAAGAGACCACCGACGAACTAACCTCTGATTCTTACCTAGACGTGTATTTGTACATTGACTGCATCTCAACACATGACAAACATGACGATTTAAACTTTCCAGTTGTGAACTTTCCCTTACTAAGCAGTACTTTACCTACGTCCCCGGCGTATGGTGTTTACATTTCGCAGTTGATTCGATACTGTCGTTCCTGTGATTTGTAACTTTACTCTCTAATCAGAGCCAAACTGCTGTCACAAAACCTACATGTACAAAGACAAAATAACATCAAAGTTCAAGGCAAGAATTTCTTTGCGCCAGACGCGCGTTTCTGAAAGACTCATAAGTGACGCTCTTATCCAAAAATATGCAAATCCAAAATCAAGTCAGAAGTTGAAGACCTTATAAACCCAAAATATAACGAAAAAGTGCACCAAAACAAGACTAAGAAAATCCTATGCATTGAGGGTAGAAAAACCTTAGTGTTTTCAAAAATTTTGAACAACAAATCTAGTTTGATGAATCATGTAAGTTTTGCGTTTCTTTTGATACTACAACCAAAGTTGAATACCAAATTTACGTAAGTGTCCATACAAAAGTATATAGTTGCATCAGCCAAGTTCTCCTCAAAACCTCCTTCTTAGTCATTAACATCTATCCTACCAACAGTTAAAACTGGGCGCCAGACATACTTTGAAGCAAGCTACTTAAGGAGTGGCGTGATTCAGATGTGGATCATAAAAAATTCTAACGATCATTTGGAATGCGTAGAGTCCAAGTCCATCGATTTCAGCAACAATATCACAGCTTTTGACTTCTCTACACTTCACACTGTTATTCCTCACTTAAAACTAAAAGACAGACTGATGGAACTGTTTCTTCTTTGTTTTATCAAAAAGAATAGTCAACGCAGACATCAATATCTTGTTTTGGTTAGAGATAGAACTTACTTTGTTAAACACCACTCAACAATAAGTACTCCGAGACTAATATTGTCAAAATCTTGAAATTTTTTATCGACAACATATTTGTTCTGTTTGGAGGTCGTGTTTTTCAACAGTCAGTGGGGATTCAAATAGGTACTAATTGTGCTCCCCTACTAGCCGACTTATTCCTTTATTCATATGAAGCTGGGTTTACACAGGAGCTTCTTCAGAAAAAAAAAAAGAAAAAAGCTTGGTCAAGTTCTTTAATTTCACTTTCGCTATATAGATGATGTCCTCTCATTAAATAATTCTAAATTTGGAGAATTTCTGGATCGCATCTTTCCAAATGAACCTTGAAATAAAGAATACCACAATTTAAGTTCTGCTTCATATCTTGCATTTGATCTTCATCTTAGAATTGACAATGTGGGACAGCTGAGGTCAAAACTTTACGACGAAAGAGTTGAATTCAGCTTTCCGATTGTAAACTTCCCTGTATTTGTAGCAATCTTTCAGCAGTGCCTGCGCGCGTAGTATATATTCTTAGTTAATACGATACTCTCGAGCGTGCATTCCTTATCCAGATTAGTTTTATATAAAGTTACTTAAACAGGGTTTCTTTTGGAGAGATTGAAGTCTCCATTTCCTTAGTTTTACGGTCGCCATCAAGAACTGGTTGATCGTTATGGAATGTCTATCTCAAAGATAATTAACGACCTGTTTCTTGTGTCATAGTCCAATCCCAGTCCTTTCTCGTTCATGACTGCTTACCGGATTTTCACCGTGAGTAAGACGATGGATGCCACATCTGGAGCAGGAACTGCTTAGCCTTCCTGAGCACCTAAGTTCACCCCCGTTTTTGGTGGGGCTTGCGTTTATCATTTCCCGTTTTCATTTTGTGTGTTGTATTGCTGTTTTGTCCATTCAAGATCTGGTCTGTTGCCTCAGGATATTATGAGCTTTGGCAACGGTTAGGTGTCTTCTCTATTTTATTTACAGTAGCATATTTATCCAGTGATAAAAATTGTACAATCAAATGAAAATCTGTATAATATGTAAAAATAAAACTCATATAAGTTGTTGACCATAACATGAAGTATAAGTTAATTAATAAGTATCACTACAAGACAATGTCTACAAACAAAGAAATAATAAAATGCTTATGATTTGCTTATCTTTACTTTCAGCACAGACAATGATTTGTTACATGTTTAATTTTTATATAATATGCAGAAAATGTATAACTTGGTGAGAAAACCTGGCAATATATCTTCCGTCTCCAAAACGGAGATGAATCAACTGGTACAAACCTACACCGCGACACAGACAAGAGCAACTAAAAGTGATTACAATGGGTTGTTATCTTATTACATGTTTTTGCAACAATATGAACAAAATGCGAACCACCTTAGCTTAAAACAATAAAAAGAAAAAAATACCTTGTCATTTTAGTAGCAATAACACTTTCGTAATTATTAGAACAAACAAAACCCAATTTAACTGGATATATATTTTGTAGAGCTTGATTTGCTGACTACGTTTTAGCTCACCTGGCCAAAGGCCAGGCTGAGCTTTTGCCATCACTTAGCGTCCGTCGTTTACTTTTTTCAAAAACTTTTCCTCTGAATCTACTGAACGGATTCATAATAAAACTTGGCCATAAGCATCATTGGGGGCCCTAGATTCTAATTTATACCCGGCATATCCGTCGATTACCCGAAATGGCCACTGTTGCTATAAATAGAACAAAGGGGGTAAAATGACCATTTTTTACTTATATCTCCAAAACTTTAACAAATATAGAAAAACTGGCAAGGTAAAAAAAATGGTCAGCACGTCAAGCTCTACAAATGTCTCCATTACCCCGATATCGTCAGATGACTCTTTACATGACTTATTGGGCATTAAATGCAAATTTTGACGATTTTTGCTGTTTTCCCCAATATCTTGAAAACAATAACAGATAGAGAG
>JAOXYH010062772.1:0-11082 GCA_028566455.1 Botula fusca
CAGAAAAGACTCAGAAAAGGGCATAATTAGAATTACACAAATGTAACATACAATTTATTTTTTTAGATACTATATTTGATGTGAGCTGCTGTGTTTCTAGTATATATCTCATATTTTTTTCTATTTCGTATTTATACATTCGACTTCAAAGACATTTATAGTTTTCTTTTTTATCACAGTGAGTTATGTTGATCATAAGGAATTTTGGAACGGAAGGCAGAAAAGTATGAATATGACAAAATAGAAATCAGAGACGGAGGTTCGAGTAGTAATCAAAAACCGAAAATCCAGGGGCAAAGTTAAAGCCAACAAAACAAACACACAAAAACCAAAGATATCATCATATAAAATAAAAAACCAAATGAGCAACTCGGACACAAGCAAAAAATGGGGACATGGACCAGGTGCACCGGTAGAGTAAGCGTCCTCTGCTTTTCTAGAAACACCCACTGAGTAACTCGTCATGTCCTGTAGGTTACATCTTGAAACGGAAGAAGCCTGTCAAGACTGTTCTCATGGTGGAGATTGACAAACCATAACGGTCTACAACTTTATGATGGCGGCTGTTGAATGTTAAAAGAGGTATGAAATGTATCACACGTTTTAAAGAGATAACTTGAGTATAGATCGAACATTACATTGATCCAGAAGCTTACCAGTCAATGATTTTGCACAATGTAGAAAATCCTGATAGTGGCCGCATTCTCTGGAATTATAACTGATGAGCTGTGATATATAAACTCCATTTAATGGTACAGAGGGGACGTTAATTTGACTATTTGAAATGATAAATCATCTGGTTTGTTTGTCATTTAGGTTGGTCAATAGGCTTTCATTTTCAGTCTATAATTACGAGACGGTGAAGATATGAGGCCGACTTCATGGCGTCGGTGGTGTCGTTTATCTCGAGTTGATTCGAATAGATGAGCTGAAGGTAGTCACCAAATCGTGAATTGTTTAGTGACCAGACATCATCTATATGTTGCAGAAGGTGAGATTAAAGGACTTCTCAAAATGTCTCTCATTCTTTTGTAGATCGTCATCACAGGAGTGCAAAAACATGTCGGCGAGTAAGGGGCGCAGTTTGTGTCCATTGGAATACCGATCGTCTGTTGAAAAACACGTCCACCACACTGGACAAAATTTCTAGCATTTTGATCACATCTTCTTGGTGAATTTTGAAGATGATTTGATTTCTTTCTTCACCAGATATGTGGAATTTCTACCAACAATAATTAATTTGTACATGTATCTTTGTTCTCTGTTCTTCTTCGGGAAAAATGGTGTATGACATCTCCGAGTCTCGACTTCAGCTGTTTATGTGGAATTGTTGTGTATAAGGTAGAAAAATCATAAGCTTTTATGGAATTGTATATTTTAACAATGGTCGACAGTTGAGATTTTCAAATGGATCTTTAGAGTTCTGCTAAATCCACATGGAGTTAACGCCACTTCTGGCTTAACAAGTATCGTAGTAGTTTTCAAGGCCCTTTTGACATCTGTAAGTGTGGATGTTATTTGTTTTATACAACAGCTGAATATATATTGAGGTTTGCTTGGAAAAGGTGGAAATTTTGAAGACAAAAAGGAATTCCTAAGACTTTAGAATGTCAGACTGCTTGTTTTCTATGTTAAAAATATAGATGGGTCAAAGAGAATATATGTTTTAGTTGTAAATATTTGTGGAGATCTTTAATTGCTTTCTCTATTGATTTAGCTGTAGCTTTAACATTGAATTACATAACTCTAGTGACAAACATATCTGATAGATCGGACGTAAATGACATCAAGTCATATAATGTCTTCGGGCTAAATCATACTCCCCGAGGACATAAAACTAATAAATATAAAGAAAACGTGTTTATCTGAATAAAATCTTCTGTGCCCGCACAGAATTTTGCAGCTATATTTCACTTTCATTTCAAGTTTTTTTGTAATAACAAGTTATAAATTTCTTCATTTCAATTCTATTATTATATTTCACGAGTTTCGACTGTGATTTTTTGAATTATTTAATTATAGTTTGCACCACTAATAGAAGTATCTGTTAGGTTCCACAACATTTCTGCTTCAGGTGATAGTTCTCATTTTCAATATTATAAAATATTCAAAATTATTAAGTGTTGAGTATCAAAACGACCTATAAAGAAGTTGTGGAAGCCTACACGTCCTCCTTTACGTGCCAAATATTGTCATATTAACAAAATTTTCATAGTTTTATAGTGGTGTTTTTGCATAACAATGTCTCACGATACATACCTTGTGGCAAGGATTTTTTTCGATAAGAAAAATATCGCATAGTGCCATTGAACGAGGCGATCTTATTTAAAAAGATATTGTTCCAGTCCTGTTTATTTTGAAAGAAGTTACCCTAAATAAAAAATATTAAGCCACACTTTACAAAATTGTAACGGATAGCCATTAGTGTTATGTAATATTTATCTCTATTTCTCAGATAAAATAAATTTTGTAGCGTTGGTTTATCTTTTCCCCTGGGACCTTCTATCATTTTGTTACAACGGAAATGTAAATGGAGGTAAAATTTGTTGGCAGCTAAAATTTAATTTTAAACTTCATAAACAATAATCAGTAATTTAATAGAGTTAGACTGGCCTCTAAAATGAAATTATTCGAAGAGTACATAACATTATACAATGCTCAATATCTATGAGGTCTATAAAAAGATAGGTTTAGAAATGAAATATAAAATAAAAAACATGTAGCAAAACAAACGACAAAAACGATAATAATGAACATATACACAAAACGCTGTAGGTGGTGATTTCGATTCACTTATGGTCATTCGTCACAAGTTTCCTATTAGAGATTTACGGAAATCGATTAAGGTATAAACATGCGCAGACGACCACGACTACATGGTAGTTAAAACTGAGGAGTCATCTCCAAATCGATACAAAAGAAAGAGTCAGGTTTCCAAAAAAACAAAAAAAAAACTGTTTAGGAAAATAAATTACGTCTGCGGCATAGAAAAGCTGCACAAATTTCTACGAAAGGTATATGATGTGCTCTTTTGTGTCTCCAAAGAGTTCCAACTACCGTTGGCCTATGACATGCTCGACTTTCATGCGATACTCTGTTACTTGTCTGTTCAATTTACGAAATCCTGCTTACGGTGGCTTTTAGCCATGTAAAGATAGTAACTCGCTCGCAGAGTTTATAACTCGCCGTGTGCGCAGATAGGTAACTCGTGCCCATCAGTTGGTAACCCGTGCACATCAGTTAATAACGAGCACGCGCAAGTTAGTAACTCGTGCGCGTAAGTTAATTACTCTAGTACACAAGTTACGAAAAGAGTAATTAACTTGCGCGCACGCCTTACCATCTTTCGCGGACGAGCAACTTACTTGTGCGCACGAATTATAATTTTGCGCGCACGAGTTAACTTGCACTGACGAACTAAAAACTTTAGCGCATGAGTTACCAACCTGAGCGGATGAGTGGCTAACTTGTGCGTACGAGTTACCAACTTCAGCGCACGAGTTATTATCTTGCGCACACGAGTTACCAACTTCTGCGCACGAGTAAAGTTCCGCTGGTAAGTTTAAATCTTTAGCGCGCGAGCAATTAACTTGCGAGTTACCAATTTGAGCGCACGAGTTACTTACTTGAGCGCATGAGTTATTTATTTGCGCTAACGAGTTGCCAACTTTAGCGCACGAGTTGTTAATTCGTGCATATGAGTTACCAACTTGCGCTGACGGGTTAAAACTTTAGCGCACGAGCAGTTAACTTGGGTGGAAGTTACCAACTTGTGCGCACGAGTTATTAATTTGTGCTACGAGTTACCAACTTAAGCGCACGAGTTGCTAACTTGCGCGCATGGGTTACTAATTTGTGCGCACGAGTCATTAACTTGGCGCATGAGTTATTAATTTGCGCGAACGCGTTGCCAACTTTAGCGCAGGAGTTGTTAACTGTGCGGCGCACGAGTTAACTGTGCGTGCACGAGTAATTACGCGTTACTAACTTGTGCGCACGAGTTATTTATTTGCGCTAACGAGTTGCCAACTTTAGCGCACGAGTTATTAACTTGCGCTTATGAGTTACCAACTTGTACGCACGAGTTAACTTGCGCTGACGGGTTAAAACTTTAGTGCATGAGCAGTTAACGTGTGCGCAAGTTACCAACGTGAGCTCACGAGTTATTAACTTGTGCTAACGAGTTAGCAACTTTACCGCACGAGTTGCTAACTTGCAAGCATGGATAACTAACTTGTGCGCACGAGTTATTAACTTGCGCACACGAGTTACCAGCTTGCGCTGACGAGTAAAAAACTTTAGCGAACGAGCAATTAACTTTTGTGCACGCGTTACCAACTTGAGCGTACGAGCTACTAACTTGTGCGCTCGAGTTATTAACTTGCGCTAACGAATTACCAACTTAAGTGCACGAGTTGCTAGCTTGCGCGCACGAGTTAACTGGCGCTGACGAGAAAAACCTTTAGCGCACGAGCAATTAGCTTGCGCGCACAAGTTACCAACTTGAGCGCACGAGTTACTAACTTGTGTGCCCAAGTTATTAATTTGCGCTAACGACTTACCAAATTTAGCGCACGAGTTATTAACTTGCGCACATGATATACCAACTTAAGCGTACGTTTCCTAACTAGCGCACATGAGTTATTTACTTTCGGTAACGAGTTACCAACTTTAGCGCACGAGTTATTAACTTGCGTGCACCAGTTACCAACTTTAGCGGACGATTTTTTCTTTTTTATCGATTTGGAGATGACCCCTCAATTTTAATTACCTTGTAGTCGTAGTCATATGTGTATGTGTATACGTTAATAAATTTCCGTAAATCTCTATTAATAACATGATAAATACGTCTTTTCAGCTGATGGGCTGATAAGGCCTCAGACTTCCGGTTATGGCCGATTCTGTATTTTATGAATACTGAATCAATACGTCGTCTAGTGAGCCGACGAAACTGTTTTCATTTTAATATTTTCTTTTCAAATACAAAAGTTTCATGAACTTAGTATAATTCATTCTGTATTTCGTGTTGCCATCATTTTGTAAACAAACGATGGTTTTTGTGCACAATTACGTTCTTGCATCGTCATTTGTGCCTAGCAAACATTGTACATTGTAATGTTGTACGAGATGGAGATAAGAAATCGGAGATTTTAATGAGCTGTAAAGTCACTAAGGAAAACAAGGCATCAGATTACAACACGTTTTACAATATATCGTGCTTTATTTATTCAGAGTGTTTTTGAAATTTTATCTTATAAACAAATCTTCATAGATCTATGTAATTTTACATTTTTTTTTTAATTTTCTATTTAATAAACAGAGAAGTTCTTCCAGACTACCTTGCCAAACATTGTAAATGAAAAAAGTGCTTTTAACATTTACCAGTGAATATTATCAATTTTATCAGTATGACCCTCTAACACATCCATAGGGTTCTGTTGGACACACCCATATGGCCCTGTCATACGGGTCAGTTGTATTATTTAATAAACGTGTTACGAACTGGCTGTTTTTGTATTGGCCCTGATACAGATTCTCGGTAAGCTATATTAACCCCTGGCCTTTCGGTCCTGGGGACCAATACAGACAACATCGGATTTAAACGAGGGCCAATATAGAAACAGACCGTTAGTAGTATTATAATATTTTTCCTGTTCACATCATGTTTCCCAGAAAATGGATTTGAAAAGCGATGGATATTTGAATATGTTTCACAAGATATTATCAGCGTTGTGTATACATAATAATTTATTCAATACTTTTATTATTATACATTTTCCCATGTGTAATCCCGTCCTTTAAGGGCATTCATGTGTTAAAAGGGTTTTGCAGAGGCGTATTACATTACGCCTCTGCATTTTCCATTTGGCAATTTTCAAACTTTATTTACTAGTATCTCAATGTCATTTTCCTTCTCACTTTACTTTAAATAATTAATTAGTTTTGAAATTAATATAATGCAGTTTACAAAGCCGTGCCATAAATAAGGTAATTGTGAAATGAATATTGCAGAACTAGCATTTGGGGATATAGCGTTTCGCCCGTTCGTCCGTCCGTCCTTCCGTCCGTCCGTTCGTCACAGATCAGGTTAAGTTTTTAGTTAAGGTTCAGATCTAGGATACTGTGTGTTATACCTTGATGATATGAAGTCAGTTGATGTGTCTTGTAGAGAAATGGAGCTTCCACTGACAATTGGGTTAGATTGACCCTACATTTTCCGCATGATTGACTCAGGTTAAGTTTTTGGTTAAGGTTTAGATCTAGGATACTGCGCATATTATGTCAGTAGATGCGTCTTGCAGAGAAATGCAGCTTCCACTGAAGTTGGGTCAGTTTGACCTACATTTTCCGCATGACTGACTCAGGTTAAGTTTTTGGTAAAGGTTCAGATCTAGGATACTGTGTGTTATACATTTATGGTATTAAGTCAGTAGATGTGTCGTACAGAGAAATGCAGCTTCCACTAACAGTTGGGTCAGTTTGACCTACATTTTCCGCATGACTGACTCAAGTTAAGTTTTTGGTAAAGGTTCAGATCTAGGATACTGTGTGTTATACATTTATGGTATTAAGTCGGTAGATGTGTCGTACAGAGAAATGCAGCTTCCACTAACAGTTGGGTCAGTTTGACCTACATTTTCCGCATGACAGACTCAGGTTAAGTTTTTGGTCAAGGTTCAGATCTAGGATACTGTGTGTTATACATTGATGATATTAAGTCAGTAGATGTATCTTGGAGAGAAATGCAGCTTCAACTGACAATTGGGTCAGTTTGACCTACATTTTCCGCATGACTGACTCAGGTTAAAATTTCGGTTAAGGTTCAAATCTAGGATACTGTGTGCTATACCTTGATGATATTAAGTCAGTAGATGTGTCTTGCATAGAAATGCAGCTTCCACTGATAATTGGGTTAGTTTTACCTACATTTTCTGCATGACTGGCTCCGGTTAAGTTATGGCTTAATGTTCAGATCTAGGATACTGCGTGTTATACCTTCATGAAATTAAGTCAGTAGATGTGCCTTGCAGAGAAATGCAGCTTCTACTGATAATTTGACCTAAATTTCACACTTGATCGGCTTTAGTTGAAGTTTTCTCAAAGTAGCTGGACAACGGGCGAGGGGATTAGCTGTCGTTTCCGACTGCTCCAACGGTTTATTAGTTTCGGAATACATCAATTATTGATCGGCTTTGAAATATGTTTATTAAAGTGTTCATTTATAAAATCCCCCCCGAGATGAAATTAAATGATTTTTTTAATTAGAAACCTGAACATCTGTTCCTAGTTTCCTGGAAAATTAAAGCTTTTGAAAATGATATAATACATCTGGCCCAGACATGAAATGATAAATATAATTATTGCAAAGTGTGTCATGAATAAATTATGTATTGGCATCGTGTCTGAAAACAGCAATCACAATTGAAACAGGAAGAGTTGTTTTTATCAGTGAAGCCCATTGTTTGCGATAAAATTTTTACATGCCATTTTCAATACAAAATTCTACCTGAACCAATTCTTATAAAATATATACAAGGTTTAAGTTGCAATAATCGTTTACGAAAGTACAGTGCTTCATAGCAGCCTGTGTTTCGTTTAATGTGACTGCCACCGTATTCTGATAAGATGGCATAATTTAATCAACAATTTAACTTTAGAAATATTTCATTGAAGAATATTTGTTGTCAGAAAAAAAATGAATTTAAAAATCACTAAATAGCAGAAAGAATATGGAATATGTGTCGGAAAGAGAGCTTCCCACATTTTCAAATAAACTACATGAAACTGTAGGGTAAATTTAACTGCGTGTGAAGAAACGCTTTTCTGGATTAGCCTTCATCAGACACGCTAGTTTTGGAAGACATAATCAATTCCTATCTTATATATTACAAACGAGCACAATGAAAAGGCCAAAGGTATTAAATGAACGGTGCGTGTGAGCCAAAACTGTTTTAAAAAGTTCAAGATTTCAAATAATTTCCTGTGTTCAAAAGATGTAAAATGCTTCTTCCCAACACATTTTTCAGTACCCACAAAATATAAGAGCACATATGTCTAGATCATTTCAGTCGCTGTATTCTTTTTAACCGAACAAATTACATTGTAACAAAGGTTTTATTTTTGAAAAAAATTGCATAATATGTACAAAGCAATAATACATTATATACCAATTTTTATGCAACGGATGTGAACATTAATTTAATGTATAACTCATGAACGATGTTAGGACCCAAACTCTGGAAGACCGTAACTGTTATAAAAAAAATTGCAAAGCGGCACAACAAATCAAAATTACCGAAATAGTTAGTCAATAGTAAGTACAGACAGAGATAACTCCATAGGTAAATTAAATTTTAGGGAATTAAAACACGGTAATTTTAATGTTCTGGCTAGTACTGAAGTACTAGCAACGAAGCAGGATATACCTTCGCTGACTTACAGTCTGCCAACAGTGGAATCGACTCAGTAGTATGATACATCATATAATGATTCTGATACTTCGGATATGCACATTTCATAAATTAATTACCCGTCAGCAATGCTAGGGTCAAAAGTCTGGAAGACCATTACTGTTAGCGAAAATTTGTAAACCGATCATAAACCATATGTGCAGATATTCAGACTTTATTGTTTGAATATGAGTTTTGACATTGTTTCCACAGAATTTGATATTGTATCTTAATTAAACACTCCCGGTTTCTCCCGTTTTTTTGTGCGAGTTCACATTGCTGGTGTTTTGGTTCTCGTAGTGTCCTTTTTTATTTTGTTTGTTGGCTGCGTGTTTTTGAATTTCTTTTCTTTTTGTCATGTCGTTGTTCTCATTATATATTTCCACACTTTTATATAGGACTGAGATTTAGTGAACACTTAAAAAAACATGTAGACTTTTACATTTTTTAAATTAATCTGCTCGAAGTGTTGTTTATCTGAGATTTATGAGTTAAAATGGATATATCGGTATCAGGTAAATAAGATAATCCACAGGAAAGATAATATGAATTAATTTCTACAGCTATTTACAAAAGTAATAAATTATTGCTTTCTATGTCCAATTTTCTTAAAACCAAACTACTATCAACAGTGATTGCCTGTAAATGACGTCATAAGGGCAGAACTATACATTTTGCATTTTTAAGATTTTAAAAGTTCAATATTAAAAATAATTGTTTTCGGGCAGTATGGTATGAACTTAAGTTCATTAAGGGCATATCGTACCGTTACCGTTGTTAGCCTATTACAATGGACCGACGTCACAGTGCAAACCTCAGCGACAGTAACGTAACAGTTGTCCGACGTCGCATTTTCATTCATAACGTTCTCGATTTTAGAGGTTCCCAACGGTTAATTTGTTAATTACAGTGTATTCTCCATTTATCTCGAAAACGAACTCGATGACATATACTTTGCTAAACGTTTTTTTTCGTTCTATATTTAAGGCGAATGAAATATTAAAATATGAAAAAATCGATTCTGTAGGAAATAATTTTAATTTTAAAGAACTGTATACGAAAAAAAACGATATATTTGGACATTTTTTCACAGAAATGCTTATTACAGTCCAAATTACGACCACGAAACACGCGTTTCGTAGCTTCGCGGTATTTTCTAATGAATACATAATAATTTGCTTTCCGATTAACCATAAAAGTATCAAGATACATGCAAAAACACTTTTGTTATGAAATACACCCAATTATATTATTACCTAAATAACCTAGTATCCAGGTTTGAGTTTCCACACGCCAATTCGTCGACAGAGACTCGTCTGAAGTTGGGACGTCCTTCTTGGTTGGCGACTGATCTGGAAACTGACGTATTCTAGGATATCTCGTCACTTCCGGAATCCCGAGGGTGAGTTCCGAAATGTCCATTACACTCCTCCCCCTTCCAAAGAATGAATCCAGTACTACTTGTATTTCTTACTAGTCAGGGATTTCTTTATTACTCCACTTCATATATCAGAACAGCGGTAGTCACAAGAGTGTACTAATCGTCATACGACTGCATATGTGTAACAGGACGTGGTATAACTGTATAACAGCAGGTCAACCATTTCAGGAACATATTTACATGTATATATACAATTGAAAGTTAGTCGATAGAACTATCTACATCCTGATTGTTGGGAACGTCTTATTGCAATTTGTACAGATGCAAACAATTCTGCGTTGTAATGTTTGCAATTTCGTCAATGCTACTGGAAAATATTCAACAAAGTTTAGTAGCGATGTTTTGAACCAGGAGAGGTGAGCCAAACTATCTGATCGAGGATAGAGATAAGGAGAGTCTGTTTCCAATATGATGTCATCCAATTTCATATCACAAGCCAGTGAACGGGATTCCGGATATTTTTCTTCCAGTATAATAAAGGGTGATATGCCAAATTTGCAATTGGGAAAAGCTGATTTACATTTGTAGTAGGTACTATGGTCCCCATTAAAACAATCACGATGAAATCTTGGTAGAATGTCGGAAAGGCAGTTCAGACATTTCTCATCTATACGTGATTTCCCTCTGCAATGCACTACCACTGGTAAGTTCATCTTCAAAGCAAGTTGCACTTGTTTTTCAAAAAATTTTAATTGTTTTTCAACATCAGAGCCGGCGGCATCGCTCCTATCCAATCCACACTCACCAATCGCCGCCATTTTTGTTGCCTTGGCCAAGCTTTTTAGATCGTTCATCTACATCTCTAGTGTTCGCGTTTTCTCCATTGTCACGATTCTTGGATGTATTCCAAAGGTCATACTAATTCTTGTATTTTTCCTTACTTCCGACCTCTCTGTACTCGACGGCCAATTCCTTGCGTAACAATAATTTGCTATGACATGATCAATGGTGTTCTCAGTTACTCCCCAATTCCACTGGAAAGTAGGCAAAGTTTCTCTTCTTATTTTCTTCAGATACATGTCAAGATGAAAGTGCGAATCTATAAAGGTGACGATTGGAGGTTTAATAACGATCTTTCTGAATGGTTTCTTGCTTTCGAGGTAGGCACAGTTTTTTTATTATCTGACTTGTTAATAAGGAAGGTCAATAATTTCCAGTGTAATAAAGAACATATTTTATATGGTGGCTGTA
>JAOXYH010062883.1:0-11082 GCA_028566455.1 Botula fusca
TTTGCTGTATTTGGTCAGTATCTTGAAAACAAAAACAGATAGAGAGAGAAACTGTTTGAAGCAAAAATGATCTGCAGGTCAGGCTCTACAAGTCTCCATTACCCTGAAATTGTCAGGGGACTCCTTACATGAGATATGCCCCATGAAGCGTAAATTTTGATAAGTTTTGCTGCTTTTGGTCAATATCTTGAAAACAATAACAGATGGAGAGAAACTGTAAAAAGCAAACATGATCAGCACGTCAAGCTCTACCAAAGTGTCTTTAACCCCGAAATCGTCAGACGTCCCCTTACACGAGATATGCCTGATTAAAGGTAAATTTTGACGATTTTTGCTGTTTTTGGCCAATGTCTTAAAAAAAGCAGCACACAGGGAGAAACTGTAAAAAGCAAAAATGATCAGCAAGTCAAGCTCTACAAAAGTTTCCATTACCCCAAAATCGTTAGACGACTTCTTACATGAGTTATGCCCAGGAAACATAAATTTAGATGATTTTTTGCTGTATTTGGCCAGTATCTTGAAAACAATACAGATAGAGAGAAACCATTAAAAGCAAAAATAATCCTCAGGACAAGCTCTACAAGTCTCCATTACCCTGAAATTCTCAGAGGACACCTTACATGTTACAAATCGTCAACATTTTTGTTTCATGGCTAATAACTCATGTTGGGAGTCGTACGACGATTTCGGGGGTAATGAAGACTTTTGTACAGTTTGGTTAATACTGGTCATAATTATTTTCAATATGTTATCAAGAAACAGCAAAAAATTTAAGTTTTATGGCCAATAACTACTGGAAATAGTCATCTGACGATTCTGATAAAACACTTTTGTGAAGCGTGACTTACTAATCATTTTGCTTTTTGTACTCTTTCTGTTATAGTTTTCAGGATATTGGCCAAAAACAGCTAAAGTCGTCAACATTTATGTTTCACGTAGCATAACACATGTAAAGAGCCGTATGACGATCGTTGGGTAGCAGCCTTTTGTAGAGGTTGACGTGCTGATCATTTTATTGGCCACAGTTTGCTCTATCTGTCTTTCAGTGTATCGTACCTGTTTAGTAAATACCAGTTTGTCAGCTTTTGTTTTTCCCCGGTCCCTGGAATGTAGCTGTGAAGATCGACCAGAATATGAGAACAGGAGTGCGCTATAATTTCCGCTAACAGAACTGTAAGAGAAGGAATACAACATTATTATCATTTTATAACATTATTATCACAAAAAACTTTACCCCAGTCACTGCGCATGACAATGACGTCAAGGTCATAAGACACCTGTCAGACTAATATGAGCAGCCCAGATAAAACTCTTACGCCGCTAATTGAATTTATCGGTGTTAGAATTCCACTTAATTTCTGTTAAAATTAGAAGCTCACAGGAGCCTGCAATCGCTCACCTGGTTCAAACTTGTATGATTGTTGTAATGCCTTACTTGTTTCAGAAGATATATTTAAACATATTCCACACAGATCTTGGATGTCGGTACACACTGGATCACGTCAAAATTTTTAAGACCAAGAGGGTGATATCCCTGGCAAAACTCAGTGAACCAGAATATCCTTATTTCCATCCTTATCTGCATAGAAAGATCTAGAAAACGTCAAACGTCCATGCGTATCCAAAACAGAACGACAGAGGAGATGCGGTAACATTTACAGATAATAGATAAGGAGTTTTCTAAGTTGATAGGGACATCACGCTAGCAAATCTCCATGGACTGGAACATCGGACTTCTTATACATCTGCACATGAGGATTCAACAACTTCACTGTGTATCCAACAAACAATGACAGAGACGTTGTGATGACATCTTGCATAAAAGATAGGGTCAAAAGTTTAAAGGACCATAACAGAAAATTAACTAAATATCTTCTTTGATATAGACCGCTAATAAATCATGGGGATTCAAAATTTCATCGGTGAAGGTTATAGGGTCCATGGAGTCCGAGGACCATGGGTCCAAAGTTTACATACGATGCAATGGAAAATCAGCTATGAACTGTTTTCGGAAATATTTTGGGCTAATTTGAAGCAATTTTTGCTAGATTGTTCCTTGGATGATTCCTTTACAATATCACACCTTGCAGGTTGAATCTCGTAAGGTGAGGAGCCACAAAGAAGCCCAAAGGAGGAAAACTGATTAAATATTCAAACATCTTCTTCTTCTTCAGAACCAGTGATGCCAGTGCAATGATATTTTGGATAGAACACTGATAAATCATGAGGATTCAAAATTATATCCGTGAATGTTATGGGGTCCATGGAGTCCGAGGACCATAGGCACAAAGTTTACATAGGATTTAATGAAAAATCACCTTTGAACTGTGTTTTCGGAAATTTTTGGGCCAATTTGAAGCAATTTTCGCTGGATCCTCCCCTGGGATGATTCAATTTCAAATTATACCTGACAGTTTGATCCTCCCAGGGGAGGGGCCACAAAGGGGCCTAAAAGACGAAAATTAATAAAATATTTTAAAATCCTCGTTTTCTATCCTCTGTTTAAAAATCCTGTAAGCTGATGGTGACCATCTTATGGATTAAGGGGACTGTCACCGAACAGTCTTAAAAGAAGTGACTGAAGATCCATCCAAACGACATTTGATTTTAACTAATTTTAAAACACCTCTCCCATTTATTAGGTAATATCGTAAACATATGTTCGCTGATAACAGCCTTCTTGGATACAGGTTGAGTCACGGGACACACGTTTGAAAGTTGACCGCCTAAGGACCATCCATGCCGCATTTGCTATAAATTCATTTGGCTAATGTTTAAAAGCAGAAAATTTTAAAACCATTTTTGCCATAGGGTCCTTTATTAAAATAATGTCCATTGATTGCGGCCATCTTGGATGGATTATGGAGTCACCGGACACAATTTTGAAAGTACACCACGCCATCCCAGCAGTGATTGCTCAAAATTGTCTTACTAATCTCAGAAGAAAGTATTTTTTAAATATTGTTAGCAGTTATGGCATTTTTTTGAAAAATTATGTCCACAGATGACGGCTATCTTGGATGGTTGTTTAGGTCACCGGACGCTATTCCGTAAAGTAACTACCAAAAGACCATTCCATCAAAGTTTGGTCTTAGCTGGCCAAGCAGTTTCAGAGAAGATACGTACATGTACTTGATATTCATTAGAATTATCTTTTGTAGACACAGTGGTTATCTTTTCTTTTTTGTAGGAGTTGGAGTCTTGATATACAATTCTGAAAGGGAGCCACCAAAGGACCCTTTCAACTGGCTAAGCAGGTTCAGAGGAGAAAATCTTTAATTTATTTTTTGCAGGTTTTTTTTCTATTTTTAGCCAGAGTGGCATTCTTGTTCTGGGGCAGCGTCGTCGGACTCAATTCTGAAAGGGAACCACCAAGGACCATTTCACTAAAGTTTGCTCTCGATTGGCCAAGCGGTGTCAAAGGAGAATATTTTTAGTTGATTTTTGCATCTGCATCCTTGTAATTCAGGTAGATCCTGGGCCTAACTAGGCAATACAGATTACAGGTGCTTTAAACAGTGGGGGACCAAATTTGTCCAATTTCTGTTGTGACTTTATATGGTAAAATCTGTATATAAGCTTGCTCCGCTTTTTCTAAAGTCCCAGTGACACATGAAGCAAATAATATCTGGATGTAGTTTTCCAGACGGCTTGTGTACGCATCTATTCTACAATTGCTAAATGTCCGTCTATTTTGGACGATGCATCGGATAAATATCTACCCAGGCATAAAGGTCTGCAATATGTTTGAAAGACCGTGTTCCTTCGACGAATATAACTAACTTAGTGACAATGACACCCACCTCCTTAAGTTTAGAAAATCACAAAAAACTGTAATCTTCTTTCTAACTTTCCCGGCACCTAAGAATCTCTTTGGAACAAAAAGCTGTCATCAACATCTTTATTCTGTAGAAATCCAACAGAATTTTCAAATGACGATATTTGCTCATTGTATTCTGACGAAGATGATGATGAAATAGCTACTCGTTGTGAAAGGAAAACGAACAATGGTTCAAAACACAGTGTTGTAACTGTAGACAAAAATAGTATAATAAATGAAATGATTGAACGTTTACCGTCAGTAGTAAAAAAACGTGGGAAAAATGGATGTGAAGAAAATATGTTGCTGAGTTTTTTCGACAGATGGACAGGGACACATTTCCAGTTTCGAACATTGCATTTAGATTATGGACAGAAGTTGTCAGGTGGTACGATTTAAATAATACATCAGAAATGAGATACTCGGATGAAAGTAAAAAGTTCTGGAAGCTTGGTTGGAGACTTTTGGGGGAAAGTTCATCAGGTTTATGAGTGGCTACAAAAATGTTTCTCAGATCGTATTAGGGGATGCAACAAAAGGAAAATGTAAACCAGAAGATTCAGATATTAATTTTGCTATCCCATCACTTGACAAACTGAGAGACTTTGCTCCTTATGGCGAGAAAGCATCAAAGCCAAGACCGCCAGGAATTTTTGACGATGTCATGAATACATTTTCGAATGCACTCGGTGAAGCTTCATGTTGTTTAACGTTCGATGGAAAGAAAATAAAACAGGGGCTAACATCAACAACTGGAGATGTAGATCTCCTTGGTTTCGAGGATGGTTTATCTTTAAGTCAGAAAAAAGAAGCACATGCAAAGGAGAAGGAATATTTAGAACTGATGCTCAATATAGTTTCTAACTTTCCTTTTACCGAAAGCATTTATAGAATACCATCAGCTATAAAGAAAAAAATGCTTTTAGTTTTACAAGAATCAATCCCAGTCATGTCAAGGTATTGCCAGGCAGTACGAGATCTTAAAAAGAAAAAGGAATACGCCTTGGAAAAATTCAAACAAAGAGGCGGAAATGATTGGCGACATGGAAAGTTTATATATGTTATAAGTGCACTTCATGCATTGTTGTACGATATAGAATGTTTCATGACACATTATATGAACGTTCTTGAAAGAACATGTAATTTCATTGCTTTTGCGAACCAAGCATTACACTTGTATGTCGATGGTCCGTCTGTCAACTTATCAACACAGGTCAACTACGTTTCATTGGTTGAGGATCCACTGGCTACAGAACCTAACTGCGTCAAACAAAGGAGTGAAATGTGGCACAAAAAGCAGGAAGCACAATTTACAAGGCAATTGGATTGGAAACATTGGCAAAGCAAAAAAAGCATTTTGAACAAGTAATTTGTGGTTTACGTCCTAAAGAAGTATCAGATTCAGTGAAAGAAGCAATGAACTATGGAACACGAAACGAAGAAAATGCCATAGCCACACTTTTAGGTAAAATACTCCCAGTTCTGAGTCCTAGTTCCGTCTACTATGAAGACGGGTGCTTTGAGGTTAATGAAAATGGAAAACCTTTTCTTGTTGTTTCACCTGATGGGTGTTTAAGAAACATCCACACCAATGAGAAATTAGCAGGGGTAGAATTTAAATGTCCCACTAAAGAGCTACACACTTCAGTTCCTGAACGGTACATGTTACAGTGTTTGAGCGAAATGGAAGTACATGATGTGTCTAATTTGCTTTACATTTGTTGGAGACCAGATTTTACATCTGTTTTTGAGATCAAAAGGAGCGAAAGACTTTTTAACCAAGCATATGAAATTGCCAGGGAGATATATGCATCTGAAAAGCCAAAGAGACCAACTAAGCTACATAAAAATGTGCTGTCACTGAAAAAGGCCATAAAAGATGCTTGTGAATCTGTGGAATTTCTAGGAGAATTCCCGTCGATTGTTGTAAATAGGGATAACATGACACGTTCGAACTGTACCTCAGATTTCTCTTGGAATACAGATAGTATCAAGAGTCTTATTCAAGATGTCATTAATGTTATTGCGGAAGGATATGAATTACAACGGTGTAAAGCGTCTGAAGCGATGGTCTTTCTATGTTCTGATTTAAACCGTGGTTGGAGTAAAAATCCTGTGAGATGGTCACCTGTTTCATGGTTCCCTAAGGGATATAGCTTGAAAACAGAAACAGTGAGAGCAATTGCTGAAGAAGTACATAGTGCTTGCTACAATGCTGGAATACATATTCCCGCCACATCTTCCGATGGACAGTGGCATAATGTTGCAGTACGAGGATTAAATGGACAACCATTGACAATATTACAACTACAAAAGGATGTTTGGAGGGAAGTGGAGAAAATGCAGACGTCAGCAATACTAAAAGATTTGAAAGGCATGAACTCAAAGCCATTTTGGACAAAGGATCCCACCACGTCAGTTTTTACTTGTTCAAATGGTGGGATAGACTTGCCCAAGACAACAAGCAAAGGTTGGAAGAAGGAAAAGACGAATGAGCACCCGGGAAACCAGTCAGAAGATGACACAGTTAGACGGGAATCCTGAGGAAAGAATTGATCGTGTTACAGCTCAAAGAGAAATAATTTCATCGGTACAAATGGATCAGTCTTATGCAGAAGTAATGGATAGATGAGCTTGATCTGATAATGTCAACACAAACCAACCCACAGACAAATGAAAAATCCAGAATGCTTCAATGAAATTGCTGTCGGTAATGATCAGCTTTTTGTTCATAACGATGAGCAATTGGCTTCCAGTGGTGTCACAGAAAGCGATAAAACAAATCAAGAAGACAATTATTACCGCATTACACTAAACGATAAACAAACCATTCTACAAATGCTGAAAACAGACAAAAACGGAAATACAAAAGTACAGTGGGATGACAAAACCGCATCATATTATCGGAATATTTATCGAGTCCAGATGGCATGAGGAAACTCAGAGATGTTGAATTAAGAGTCATCGTAAGAATATCTGAAAAGGAAAGTACAAGCTCAGTTAGCAGAATACGACACCAAAAAGAACAATATCAATAAGATAAGAAATTTACTTGGCTTTAACAATGAAGCAGATAATATTGAGCATGATAGTTCCAAAACTGCGAGACTGAAATGTATCCCTACGTTATCAGAATTAGCATTGTCAGTGCTGTCCAGGAAGGTTCCAAAACAGGTTTTGAACATTTCTATGGCAGAATTTCTATGGAAGGGAAGGTATAAAGAATGGAAAGATCAGTCTCCTCTACAAGACACTGTTAAAATTTCAGGATCAAGCGACCCAAACTTTTGGTTTACATACCCGAATATAGTGAAACAATGTGTGATACATTTCATACCTATTTTGATTCAAAAAGGAGGTAATTAGAGGTGAGAGCTATAAATTCTACTCATCTGCTTACTAGGCTAAGACGCAAATACTGTCATGGGGGTAAAGAAGGGATGGACAAAACCCCATGGCCGAGGGTAGCAAAACAGGGAACAACATTTCTAACTTTTGTAATGATTGTGGATATAATTGACCCAATGTCTATGGCACTTACTCATTTTAGCGAACCTGTCCAAATGCGATGGAAATAAACGGTGATTTGGGAGCAGCAAAGTTGTGTAGAATTATCAGGATGTGGTGGCAGGCCGAAGATGATCCTGCAGTTCCAGCTATGCAGCGGATACAAATGAGGTCGGCATTGCGTAAACGATTATTGAATGGAATAATGTTTTCTGAGTTTCAACCGCATACAATGTACGTCAAAGGCTATCCAATAAAGCTTTGGGAAGCACTGATTTCTTCAATTAATGCACATGCAATTTTATATTCACTGTGCAAAAGTAGAACCTACAAGACATAGCATTTAGCTCAATGATGGGAGAATCGTATTTTGCAGAGGTAACGAATATGGATAAACGTGGATGAGGAACTCTAACAGCAGAGGAATTCTCATCATATATTGGCTTTGCTACGGAACAATTGCAGACAAGATTAGACAAAGACAGGTATGAACAATAAAGATATTCAGTTAAAAAATATTACTGACATTAATACGCTCTGCTCATATCATTTGGCACTATTTGTTTATACTAGTTTGCTTTACTGTTTACTGAATTATGTAAATAGAAAAATTCTAAAGACGTAGCAAAGTAATGTCTATAGTTTAAAAAATGCGTTTTGTACCCCGCTCTGAAAGAGTGGGAGTTATAGTGGTTTACCTCTGTCCGTCCATCCTTCTGTCTGTCCGTCCGTAAAACTTTTATTCTGTCACATTTTCCTCAGCAACGTCTACTTACAGCTACTTGATATTTGGTACCATGTTTCAATTGGGTGAGCTTTGCAATGTGACGCACTTTCAGATCTGCCACTAGTCTACTTCCTGTTTGCCGACTGAATTAGTAATTCCAACCTAGCAAAATGTTATCATATATTTCTCAGCAATTACAAGTCGTCACAGCTTCCAGATACTTGGTTCCAAGCTTCAGCTGGTTGAGCTGTACTGTATGATGCACGTTCAAATCTGCCTATAGTCTATTTCGTGTTTGCGGATTAAATGATTCTTCCAACACAAAAATTTTCGTAACATTTTTCTCAGCAATTTCAAGTCACCGCATCCATGGTATTTGGTACCATGTTTCATCTGAGTGAGCTATACCGTGTAATATGGGATATACTGGTTTACCTCTCTCTGTCTGCCTATCCGTCCGATTTTCCGTCTGTCCGTCCGTAACACATTTTTCTCTCATTTTTCTCAGCAACTACAAATTGCAGCTACTTGATATTCGGTACCAAGTTTCAGATGTACTATATGACACATCTCCAGATCTACCCATACTCTACTTACTGTTTGCGGCATCCAACAATACTTAACCTTTATTTAACGAAACTTAAGTTTATCCAAAATTCATCTAACACGTATGCCCGTGTTTGTTGAAGTAACAAATATGCCTGTGTTTGATTTTGCATACAAAACTGCACTGCATAATGCTGATTGGACCATATAGCAGTCTCGTTTGTTGCCGAAGCAACGTGTGACGTTCTGAAAGGGATGTTACTATGCGCGTAAAATAGGTAAAAAGAAATAATAGAAGAGAAACTGATTTCACAACATGTGAAAATTGTGTGTTGTTCGTTTGTTATCCATTTTCTCGTTATTCGCCAATGCTACTCGCCAAGACTCGCGTGAGAAAGAGATAACATTGTTATACCTTTATATAAATCTTCATATATAAAGCTATTGCAATAAAATGTAAACATTTTTGCTGTTTTTGCAACTATTCATTAACAGATCAAAGACTGGTCTGTTGACGGTCAACAGTCTTTCGATCCGTTGACCGCTAGGGTGTGGCTTAATTACGATTGGTTTATCATAGTGCGCGATCACTTCTAATTGACAAAGGTATAACAGGTATAACAAAACAGTTATGGACTAGATTCTCGGGTAACGGCTGTTTTGTTCAACTCTTAAACCAACCTGTTTCCCTCGGCCTTACGACAACAGATTGGTCTTCGGGTTCAACAAAATAGTCATTACTCTCGATTTTAGTCAATAACTGTATAATACCAAATCATACGAGAATACTAGTTACGCTATTAACATTATTAAAAATGTATCCTGTGATACAAATAGTGACCACCTCAATGAATATTTTCAGGTCTTTTTCGTATAGGACATCACGGTGTGCGGTTTATAGACCTGTTGACAATGACTTTCGCAGTGCCAAATCTGATGAAGATGGTGAGGGTTCAAAAGAGAGGATTCCCTTGACGAATGTTATTGTAGAAATATCTCCTATGTATGTACACCAAATTTGCATTTTATGTTATTTATTAGCTGGTGATGTATGTTTGTTTGTGCGTTCATCTGAACATTTTTACTCTGCTCTAAGGAAACTACTAAACTGATTGAGGCCGAACTACATATCAATGCATGATTGGTAACAATCGAATATTTCAGTGCTCCTATCTAAAACAATAGAAATTGACGAATGAATAAACGAGAAATTTTACATTTCTTTTAACTGAATGGGTTCAAGGGAATCTTTTCTCTTTGCATTTCAGTGATCATCCATTCGATGCCAGTGAAAGACGTCGCATAATTGGGAAACAAAGAAAAGGAAGAGTTGCAACAGACAGAAATGCATCTATGAAAGGGCCATTGGGTGTGCGATGGGAAAAGGCTAGAAGAAACGAATCTAAAATATCACCCTTTCGAAAAATGTGATTTGAAGAAAAGGAACATTAAAAACTGGTTCAATGTGTTCTGTTCATGCAGATGTGCTGTGCCTAGGTGATCTGCAAATTCAATATATACAAACATGGATAATCAACAATTACAAAACTCGCCTTATCTCCACTACTTTACTACACAATTACCATACATAGTTACAATTACAATAGTATAACTCTGTTGGATGTTTGCTTCCCCCTAAAAAATCCATGCTATCACTTCTAATACCTTAACTTTAACCAAAGTCAATGAAGCATGTAATTGTTATCCTTATCGGATGCATGCCTACTACAGATTGATCCGGTCCCTTATAGTACATCGGAAGCAAGTTTGAACAAAAGTCTGTGAAGTGTGAAATGAAATTCCTTCCTTACAGACATCCCTAGTAGATACTTTCCTATGCAAAGTCGCAAAATTGTTGATCTCTTAATATTTTGATATCTAAAATGTAACAGAAACTTACCAAAGTCAGTAAAGCACAGATGTAAGTCAGAAAGTTCTACCTTGTTGAATGGATAACTGACAGTCTAATAAGATGACTCAATCATTAAATATTCAAGCACTTAGCCTATCACCTCCGAGTTGTGAGAGTGAGCCCCGCTGTGTAAACAACAAAAAGATGCACTCGACTTGCAACCGTACGTGATAAGGTTTATCAGTTACCTGCCCAAGGTGGGCGGTTCTCTCGGACACTCTGGCTTCCTCTGCCACGACATAGCTAAGTAGCGTTAAAACCCCAATCAATCAATCAATCCATCAATTTTCAGGAACTAAACTTTTACCAGTTTAAAGCTAAGTGAGCTGTGAAAGAGAAATCATATGACTATGACCTTCATACTGTGGTATATGGCCATCCAACACGAGATGTACCTACATGACATAACAAGCTTAATGGTTTTAAGTCATTAGTCTTTTGAACAACTGCATGGTTTTCTCTGCTGGTGGAAGTATTCTCTCCGAGGTTAACTCGCTCCGGTAGTCAACACTTCGGTGCTGACCTGATTCATCAAACTAAATTTGCTGTTCAAAATTTTGAAATTGTTGA
>JAOXYH010062991.1:0-11078 GCA_028566455.1 Botula fusca
ATAGTCATAATCAAACTCCGTGACCGACAACATTCATTACCGTGGTTCCGTAAAATTTAATCTGGATTTATTTTAATTTACGTCTATTACATGTACATAATATATTTTTACTGAAGACAAAAAATGTATGTACTAGGATAATATAATATGTTCTTGTATGTACATCATATGACTTTTTTATTTGCGTTTTGACAGAAGTTCAAAGCACTGAAAATAACTTGAGAAAAATATTGTTTCAACATGAATTTCTTGGTTAATTAACTGCTCGAAATCATAGTCGACATCCCCGTGGTGAGCAGGGTTAACAGACAGAAGCGATACTCTTTAATCATTCTTATTATATATTTTTTGCTCAAGTGTCCTATGCTAATTTTTATTTTCGCTCAAATGTCCTAAAATTTCGGTGCTTAAATGTCCTATACTTTGGCGTTCAAACGTCCTTTTTTCGCTCAAATGTCCATTGCCGTGTCCAGTAATAGCCATGAGGTCATCAGAAGAGTTAAATCATTCATTCTTTATTTAATTAATTAATTATGAATTAGTTATCAATTTTAATTGCAATTCCTACTGGAAGAATATCCAATTATTTCCCCGGAACACATTCATAAAAGTAGTCGGTACATATTGTTCAAGTAAAATACAATTATACGCTTATAACATATGCTAAAAAGACAATTCAGCGGACTCCCGGTGAAAAATTTTAGTATAATTTTTACGAATAATTATATCTAGTTAATATATCCTGGGACTAATTTACATATACATATTAGACCCAGATACATCATAAAAGTAAATTGGAAGAGTCGCTGTTAAAATTATTTAATTTAAGTCTTTGGAGTTACCTTTTTGCATTTACTCGCAATTAAATCAGAGAAGAAATGGTATAAAATGGCGCCAAATTCCGACAACGGCAGAACGCGATGTCATAATGTTTCTATTGACGCGTCATGACATTTGAATTTGGCCGACGAATCGGCCTTCTGGCACTGAAGAGTATATATCTTTGGGCCGATGATCGACCTTGTGGCACAGAACTCGTTAAGCTGCTCCGTGGTTTATGTGGTTTATGAAGCGTAAGCTGCCCCAAAGTAAGTTATATCACATAACCTGGTCAAAATTTGAAAACAACCCTTCCCTTCGATAAACTGTAGCAAGACGTACACCCGTTCCTGTTATGTAGAAGCCTCTATGTATGGCTTAGTAGCTTTATTTACTTATTATTTAGGTTTTACTACATTTTAACTACGTTTACTACGTTAAGCTAGGTATATGCTTTGCTTAAAGAAGTCCAACGTTTATTCTGAACATGTCCAAAATAAACGTGGCTAGAGCAATCATCAGTACGTATATAACTGTAATACGTTTTTGCTACGCTTTCCTACGTATACTGCCATATTGCTACGTAGTAAAATCTAGCCCTTAATACGTGACAGTGTGACTGGGGCTTAAAAAGAATCTTATGATCGTCAGTTGCATATGTCTCGGTATATGTACTGGAAAGAAGAATATGATACCATATCCATTTCGTGAACATATTTTATACTCTCATAATCAGTTTCTAAACGTCTAGTCACTATATTAGAATCTATGTTTTCTTTCTTCACTTAGGCTGTAAGTGTAAAAGGAAATACCAGTGAATTATTGCTGAAAGACTACAATTTAGAGACTTGCCAATTCAGACAATATTTTAGGGATTCAATACTTTCTAGGACAAAGTTTCTTGCCGCTTGGAAATCTATCCTGGGTTTGTACATTCTCGTATATAGACAGCGAAGTTTTTTTTTCTTGTGTAAAATTTAATGTTATTCGTAAATCAGTCTTTCTTAGAGTTTATAATTATATACTTTTCTGTTATTGTCCATTTCTTAATTCTGGTGTTGTTCGCGTATTTTCATTTACCTGCAAGGGTTTGTGACACAAATTGTAAACGGTAATAGGTGCATGCCATGGTGGGGGTAACATATCCGGGCACATGCGACAATTCGAGTCCATTTATTGGCTTGTAGAGTATTAACAGTGTGTCTTTTATGTGGGGTACATGCCAGTAAAAAAATTACATGATACTAGAAATGGGAAGAAATTAAGATTGTACCAGCTAATGACAAGTGGAATAAGAAGAATAATTGAAATCCTTCTAAGACTGCTTGCATTCTGCCATTTATAAACAAGCTAAGTTGTGTAAAAGGTCCAAGACGTATTTATAAGTTGCAACTACAAACATTGAGATCTATATACAACTAAGATTTGTGTTATTTAGATTCATCGAACATTGATAGTACATCGGAGAATAACAAAGAATCTATGAATACAGAACCAGAGTCCGTGCTGCTTGTTGGTAAATAAATGTATTAATATATTAAGTAGAAAAAAAAAAGATTGGGAAAAGATCACGTGATTAGTGTGTATTTGTTTCACATTAATGTGAGATATTACTACCACGGCAAACCTAGCTAGACAGTAAACAAGGGTAACATGTGTTATAAGAAAAAAGGGATACGATAACACAAAAGCCCTACATGAACTTGACAAAATTCAGAGCAAAAGACCGCGACGCTTTCAATTCTGCTCTTCATTCCCAAGACACAATGAAATTGTCAACATGGAGCAAACGCTAACACCTTACGGCATGTCCATGTTGCCTTCAGCAAAGGTTAGAATTCCCTGTCAGATGTCAATAACGTAATATCAGTATATTGAAGCAAAGAAATGAATGCGGGGTAATACATGTATCAATAGTCTTAATAGATTATGACTTTAACGGCAAAGGAATCTATATATATTGACATACTTTGCCCGAAAACCTCATATTGGTATATACTAACCCCTTGCAAACATTTAGACAACCTAGAGGCAGATCAAGATTTTGGTCACTTATGCAAATATTGGACAATTAAGGTGTACATTATTGAAAATCTTGTCAGATGCCATTGTCAAGTTTGATTCATACAAGACAAGAATGGACTTAAAAGTGGACTTACGCATGTGTTGCCTGATTTTAAGCCCAGGTGAGCGATACAGAATCATGTGAGCCACTTTGTATGTTTGCTTTGTTCCAGATACATCAAGACCAAGTAGTACTTTTCGGAATACAGAAGAAACCCCAGGTCAGCGAGACGTCAGCTCAGATTCCATAGAACATCTTGTTGGTACGAATATATTTACATATATGCGCTGATAAAGTTTCAACACACAAATTGAAACAAAATCTAGGAATATTTTCTATTAACATATTGAGTGCTTCAAAAGCACAGTTAATTGTATCTTGAATATTAAATAAGATTGAAATACAAATCTTGTACCCTTGCATTGGCTCAGTCGGATTTTATATTGTTTGATTAGGGGTTTGTCTCAGATGACCTTTGATGCTGTATTTAAATTAAACAAACGTTTTGTTCCTTAAATCAAGTTAAATCTACAAGTCACTTTTACTCATTGCCGATGGCTTTGCATGGAAACCTTATTTAAATGTACGATTTATTTAAATATTTAGCAGTATAAATAAGATTTGTTAAAATATTTTTTGACCGATTTCAAGTCTTCCTTGTTCCCAGGCTGCCTGGCTTGTACTAAAGTTTAGTGGCTGATTCCTGTCAATGCGATTGTGATGGATGCGAAACAATCTGGCCTCCCCAGACTAAGGGACAAGAACTATTCGAGTCACTTTCGAAATTGGATAACCTGACATTTAATTGGACAAACAAAGTTTATTTAAGCTCATCCGAAATTAAACTGCAACGGGTAAACCTCAGATCCCAAAATTCCCAAGCGAGGATACAGTGTCTGTATTTTACTGAAATCGGTTTCATTATCTACCGTATTAGTTTGTATTAATATAAATATAGTTTAGTGCATGCAGGTAGTATACAAAATTATTTACATCAGGGAAGTACCAGTTATTAAATAGAATGCGTCACTAAGAAGAAAATATCATAAAGCAATACAAAGTCTTTGTTTTTATTAGAGTTAACGAAAACATCCACAAGTAGCTCAATAGAACCACCTAGTTCAAATGCTAAAGAAGATAGAACGGCCTCTTTTGCAGTGCAGCTTTTTGGTAAGTACATTGTATATCTATTAGCTTAGAAATATAAGAAATGAAAAGGAATGTTGTTACATTGTGTGTTTGGAGTTTGTCATTCATCACTGCAGGTGACAACCATTGATTTTTTAGAAATTCGCCAAATACTAAGATAGAAAATTTGTTTGATTCGAGATCTGGCTTCATTAATAAAACAGTATAGCAAGGCATGAAACTTCACCAACATTTCTTGGCCAATTGCCAGTTAAGAATTTGTAAGAGCTGCCTGTCCATTGTCATTCATCATCATAAGCATTTGACTTCTTATTAGAAACTGATGAATCCATTTACACCACAACTGGCCTTAATATATTCATCAAATAGTTCTCTCGAAAAAGTATATCCGACAGCAATATCTTCCACCTACGATGACCGCCTGTGCTTGAAAAAAAAATCGCCAGATTTCCAAAACGTCTTACAGATTGGGGTCGTTTGAACCTAGATTGCACGATCATCAGCTGTGTAACATGTATTGTTGTTTAATTTTAGTCGACTTTTACTTTGCCAAAATGACTAATAATGCAAAGATTTAACCTATTCTGCAAAATATCATTAAAAAGTCTGGTCAGATATCATGGACCAGTTTGTTTCATACTAGGCATAAATAGTTCTAAGTCTGGTACCATTTCATAATTTAGTTTTTTACTCAGTATGAGAATATTTAAAATCGCTAAATGAGCTGATTTACCCAACATATGCCTTCAGTGACGCTTTCTCTGTTCCAGATTCATCACAAAGTAAATCATCTACAGGTAGCAAAGAAACTCCAAGTCAGAGATATGTCAGTTCAGATTCTTTAACAGAGCAGATTGTTGGTGCGTATTTGTCATGTTTATGTACATGGGGACTTAATAAGATTGTTAAGATTTTTAAGAAATGAAAATAAAATCTCGAAATAATGCAGATTATCAATTGAACACTTCACCAATGCATTGAATGGAATATTTTATAATTCATATTCGTTTGTTTTGCATTCATCTAAACGAGTAGAATACTCAACATATGCATCATTGCAACTAAATATTAAACACGACTACGTTGGCTGATTACAGCCAAGGTTAATGCTACAGGCCCCAGTGACCCTCTATGTATGCTTGCTCTGTTCCAGATTCATCTAAAACCAATACATTTCGGAGTAGCGAGGAATTGCCAGATCAGAGAGACGTCAGTCCAGCTTTTATAGCAGAGCAGCTTTTTGGTAGGTATATGTGTGCATACGTGTATTAGCCTACAACTATAAAAGTAAAAATGCTTCTCAAATGCGGCTAATAGAATGTTCAATAATCAGTATTCGTTTGTTTCACGTAGTATTACTATTAGTAATCAATAGAATGTGTCCCTAAGAAGACATTTGCATATAGCAATATGATCTTTGTTTTTACTTAGATTTACCGAAAACATCGAGATGTAGCACAGCAGAACCAGCTACTTCAAGTTCAAAAGAAGACAGACCAGAACAACTAGTTGGTGCGTAGATTTAATAGCTTATCTTGTAAAAACTGCATGCGAAAGTTATTATGCATGTGATCTTGTTAATTGTTTTTTTCTTTTCGAGTTCTGTCAATCTTCAAGGCAGTTGACACAAACAACAGGACAGTTTTCGGGTCAAATATTATAGGATTTCATAGCAGCTTTTACGTATATGCAAGTCTTTTGTCGGATTTCAAAAAAAAATATCTAATGCGATATAACCAACTTTGGGGCACTTTTCGCATAATAAACAGCGGACCGGTTTATGAATAAAGCATGAACTGCTTAAAGAAAATTATACAAGCATGACTTGATAAAAAATTAAACACAATCCTTAAAATTAACCTTACAATACCCAAGCCAGGTTATCCAATTTATTCTTACTTGCAAAGGGAGAACAAACCAATCAAATCACTTGTTGCAACTTGAAAATTAAATTACTTTTATTTATTTAAATAAATTATTTTTTTTAAAAAAGGTTGGTTTTTGTTGGAGATTGTTCCATATATCTCTTTGAAATCAGAATTGGAAAATATATAAAAAATGCAAAGAAAAATTTTACACATGAAAAAGAACGGATATGGAGTAAATATCAAGGAGACAACCTCCCATCTCCAACGTTATCGGCCTATAAAGATTCATCTAGAGGTTGCCACATGATCTTCAATAGGTGGGAAATCCTACACTATGCAGCAAGCTCTGAATTGGCCCAATAAAAAACAAAATGAAAAAATCAGTGGATGCAATGCTATGTCAGTTTATCAGATATGGTTTAGAAACTGAAAATATTTTAAGGAGACAACTACATGTCCATTTTGTTTTTTTAAGGTGAGAGTATGGAAGTTCATATTTTAAATATGATTTCTCCAACAAGAGAAAGAATGTTCAGAGAGTTGGAGAGAAATCATGTGCAGGAGATCAAAAAGTCTCTACGAAATAGAGAAGGTTGTTTTACTGTCTTCGTTGGCAATATAAACAACATCAGTGTGAGGAAAATAAAGGCAAAGAAACTAAAAAAACCAGGAAAGTTTCAAATAGAAACCATTGGTGGTAATCATACCAGGGAGGCCATAAAAGAGCTTCTCACAGAAGACAAAGACAAATATAACCATCTGAGTATCATCAGATGTCGTCTATATGTAAACCTGTCAAATGTTGAAGCTCTGCGACTTGGCCATGACCACAATGAGTGTAATGACCTAAGCAAACCTACCTCAGCTGAGGACTTTATTAAGTTGTTCAGAAGAGAACTGGAGACAGTTCATTGTGGTTCCTTCAATAAAATTCCGCTAAAAATAGTAAAGCTCTGGCACTCGAATCTCTGCCATATATTAGGACTAGATAAAAAATCTAGAAATCTACACAACAAATACAAGACATTGTTGGCTGTATCTAGGTTTGAAGCACATGTATGGAACCAAATGTGCATCCTATTTGACATGTTTAAACAAAAAAAACTAAAGCAACAACCAAGAGGAGAAATAAAACAGTCTCATTTGAAGAAATTAGCAACCATGCCAAGTGACGACATAAATGATTCCTTAGAGAGAGTAATTGTAACAAAGGACTGGAAGAATATGCCAATTGAAATGTCTAGGTTTGCATCTTGTATTTATTCCAATATGTTTATATGAGTTTCAATGTCCTGCAGTCTTTCATATTGATCAGTATATCTCAGGCATAACTTGTAATAAAACACTTGCAGTCCATAGTCCAATAAGTAATGAGCACAGAAAGGGATTATGTAACATTTATATCAAGTTTTACTTTTTATTTATTTCCAGCTTTAGAAATGCTCTTTTACCAAAAGAAGCAAAGTGACACTCACTCTCAAATGTATTGAGTATCATTCCATATAAAAATCAGGCAAAAGGCACTAATAGGGTGGCACCTGAAGAAAAAAATGCAGGAAAATTATTTCAATTTTCCAATCAGTGGTCAGCAGTTTCAAAATACATAATCATAATCGTGTGTTGTTTTGCCTTTTCTTGATACAGACCACTACATTTCATGCACATTCTTTGTAAAAAAAAGTGACGTTTGGAGGATTTATCTCCCTTGTTCATATCATCTCTAGTGCATTCTTTGAAAAAAAAATCTCCATTTACGATCTTTGTATGAGTAAAAGGAAGCCATATTTTAAGACAAGTAAGCAAAACGGTGAAAATGTTTCAAAAAGGTGGTTACTTGGAATTGTGCATGTGCCACTGACTGCCTGATCCTAACATGGAGAAATACTTCAATGCATATTTCATTTTTTCATATCATATTTATATGGTCTGTAAGTTTCACAGTAGACGCTATTTTTTCGTCAGAAGAGTAGTCTGAGAACGAATTACAGTTGTTGATAGCAAATATGCTAATGTATTAGCAGAATTAAACAAAATTATTTCTTAACTATAGTATGCTGTTAAAGGTCCACTTTGTTAAAAGTATGTAGTAAGTGTTCCTATTGAAATGATTTGTATAAATTAAAAAGTTTTTTTTTACTTTTTTGAGCAGGAATAATGTTTGTAATTTCACTTTTTAGAAAGAGGAAAACAGAAGAAAGTAAAGGAATAGAAGCCGACCAGGAGATTATCAACGCCAATGAGGCACTTTCTGAGGAAAATAGGTAAACTTATGTATTCATAATTGAAACTTTAATATTTAGACTGATATAGCCGACCACTGATTTATTTAAGATGTCATTTAGGGTTTCCTGTATCGATTGATCTCCCACTTTTTTGCATTCTTGGTCAGTACAGTTCAGAGATGGGATATTGTCCCCTTATTACTTACTCCATCTAGTTCTTTTTCATTAAACATGTTATCTGAGTAAAAATCGGAAATCAAAAACGTTTGCAAAATTAATTAATTAGGAAGATAGATAGAGTTGGGATCAAGTGCAAATTTAAACCTGTACAAGGCATTAATGTGTGTGTGGACTGGTGCTTTCTTTTGCACAGAATCTTGAACTTCAAACCTTTGCATCGTATCTAAAAACGTACACCAATTTGCAGACTACATTTCTTTAAATATGTTGATTACGGTTTTGAGTATAAAACAATTTCAATTCCAATCCATGAAGCGAGTCATTCTTTAAAAAGCTCGGAACTTCTGTTTTGAATGTGTTTGTTGACGTATTATTAAACACATTCGAAAAATCCGGAAACTGTTTATAATTCCCTGTTATTTTATTTGTATGAACAATGTTATGTTTGAAATATAAAGAATATTGTATAATAAATGTTTTATAAACGATGATATCCCAGCAAGCCACCCATATGTAGATATTACAGTTCTGAGCGAATTAAACAGTTATCATGCTTAAGCAGAAAATTATGTTTACAACAACCATGTATTTCTTTTTATTTTGTTTTTTCCTTTTTTAATTTATTCATAAAATAAATTTATCTATGTATTGCAAAAATTGTAAAGAAATTATTTCATGTCAAAATTATACTGGCTATATTGCTCTTCGTTACAAATTGAAGTAGCGCTATATTTAATTTTCACAGATCATCTTATTATATTAAGTGTTTTCAAATGAATGCTCACCAGGAAAATTTTCTCAGTTTGCTTACTAGTGGGTTTCTCAAAATTACAATATACATTTAATTATAATATAAATTATTAATTATAGATAAATGAAACTTTTAATCTTTTTTTACGTCATAATAAATGAATATATAATATTTTCAAGGAACTTAAAAAGAAAGCTCGATGACATGGGTGAGGAACTTGCAGCGAAAAAAATGCAATGTTTACAGTTGCAGGAGGATATTAAAGAAAAGGTATGCCGTTAAAACATTATATGAATAATATAAAGATGTATAAATTATTTGAATGCGCTCTTTTCATTATCTAATTCTCAAAATGGACATGTAAAAATTTCCTTGAATAGCAAAAACCTTCTTTATACAACACAAAATTTATCTATCAATGTATTTTCTTTCTGTCTTTGTATCTAGGTCAATCATTTTTAACAACTCTATAATGGTTGCCTTTTTATTATGCGTCAAACTACGATAGAGAGTCGAAATACAAAGATGGAGGTTTCGGTAGCATAAACACGATTCTGTGGCACAACTTTTTTTACATCAGAACTAATTCAGGCAAACTTCATGTTGCATCGGTTTTTGCCTTAGTGTAAGTTTATTGAAACAAGGATTATCACGCCTTGTCATTTCCGTCAAAAAGTTTTTTGGCAGATATCAAGACCATGTCGAAAAATATTCAGTTTCCTGTTCAGATATGATAAATATTATTTAAGTTTTTGCTCATTCGTTTGTTTTTGCAGTGTTGTGTTGTCTATTGGAATACACCGGATATTACAATAGCCTTTAAAGCTATTTCATACAGAACTATAAAAGCTGTCATATAAGTGGGGGTTTGGCATCCAATAAAACCTCGTTTAGCCCACCATTTTCATTTGAAAATGCCTGTTTCGCCAGAAGTCCATTTCTGTCCATTTATATCGTACAACTCGATTCATAAGCCGTTTAATTTGTATATATATAGATACCACTTCTACATGTAATGCATTCAAACGACAAATATATCCATAAAATGAAGATGTTACCTTTTTGAATTTAACATTTATGCAATTTGGCAAAAGTTTTATTTAATAATTGAATTCGCTTGACCATATGCTTTTAATTAGAATATATGTAATTAGTTATTATTTATTCATAACTATTTTAAATGATAAACGGAATCGCTTGTCCGTGCCAAGACTATCCAAATATATTTAGCAGATGATTTTTCAAACGTTCCTTGAGGACAGATTTATCTGTTTACGTTTAATACGCAGTATATTTGGTATCTATATAATTGTGAACTTTCCATTTCATTTTCTCAATATTATTCTAGAATATTAAACGTAACTTTGTTATTAACCTATGCTATTCAAAATTCTTTGAGATCTTTTAAATTACTGTACCTCATATTAACAGGAGTCTGCTTTAATACTGTTGGAAAAAAAGAATGAGGACCAATCAGAGGAACTGCGACATTTTATATACAATCAAGATTCAGAAAAAGAGGTAACAGAATAAAAGTTTTTTTCTGTTATTGCTTTTTTAATAGGGTATATCATCAGGATATCAGTTTGAGTTTTCACTTTTCGCTTATTTTTAAGTGTTATAAAAGATAAAAACAAAATTACATCAAAGTTCAAGTCAAGAATTTTTTTGCGCCAGACACGCGGTTCGTCTATAAAAGACTCATCAGTGACGCTCTTATCCAAAAATATGTAAATCCAAAATCAATCCAGACGTTGAAGAGCTTATAAATCCAAAATATAACGCCGCAGGGATGTGATTTTTCCGCGGAATCGCCGATTTCCGCGAATCACGATCTTTCTGTGTTATTTTCAGCTTTCGATCGGCTTCTGGTAAGCTTTTTCCGCGGAACATTTTTCGGCTAAATCACATCCCTGATAACGAAAAAGGGTACCAAAATAAGGCTATGGAAATCCTATGCCTTGAGGTAGAAAAACCTTAGTGTTTTCAACAATTTCAAAATTTTGAACAGCAAATTTAGTTTG
>JAOXYH010063101.1:0-11077 GCA_028566455.1 Botula fusca
TTTTATTAGACATGCCAAATAGTGATGTTTGCAAATGAAAACAATATTGTTAGAGGCTTTGTCTGCTGGAACAACAAACATATTTATCGTGTAAGGTGGATAAAGCATCAACACCCTAGAAAAGATTTTGATCAAATATAAAATTGAAGTATAATAAAATTGAAAATGAGTTGTAACTTGCCGTCTGAGTGGTTAAAAAGTTCTTTAACAGGTTTCCATATCCATTGATAATTTTCCGTATATATCTTCCATTCATATTTGGTGGTGCTATCACAGTCTGATGGACATTCCCCAAGCAATCCTAACCGGCCTGACGGGGCAATAGTCAGTCCTTCTAATGTTGGTACACATAACTTTTCACTTGAACATCTACAGAATGTAAGGTGTAAAAAAGATGTTGGTTTCTGTGGTGATATTCAATTAATTTATTTTTCGAACCATAACCGTAATTTACAACAATGCATCTTACTATTCCACTTAGTAACATCTTGATTTGCTTATTAATTGTTATTCATTCTACAAGGCATTTACTCATGCAGAGTCATTTCTGTCCCTTCCCCTCTTTCATTAGAGCTTAAAAATAATACAAAATGTATGTCTGAAGCTTGTTAAAAGCATCGCTATATATAAAGAAACAGTATTATATTATAGAACTTTCCAATCAGTAGTGTGATCAGAAATATCTGAGAAATAAATTTATTTTTTCCTTATAACACAACTGTATAATTCTAATGACTATAATATCTATTGTTACATTTGACCAAATAAACTTGGTTACATACTTAACTGATATTGCTGGTGGGTTTCCTTCAACTATACTGACAAATGCCGATGTTTCTGCAGGCTCGTGTCCATCTTTGTAAACCTTCACCTTGAATTCGTAGGTCTTGTTTATCTCCATATTGCCGGTGTCAAATGTTAAAGATCCATCAAGAGTATCTATTCTGCCTGGACCTTGCCTAAAACATCCGCCATTATTAACTACAACACTTGGTAGATCTGCTGTAGAGTATGGCGATGACACTGTATCAGGATTGGGCCATGTTTCTCCAACCTCCAGACAGTGCCACGTGAAGTTTGTAAAGGTCTGAAACAAAACAATTATTTGATACTCACTCTCTAACATTTTTTTCATTCCTGTTCGAGTGTTTTTTCTTTGTTTCTTGATTTATTTTATGTTAAAGATCTTCTTCGGAGAGGGGGTCTTTTGATTGTATTTATTTTGGCAAAAACTGCATCTTTATCTTTAGAAAGGTTATAAAGGACATGAACATATGATTGTAATAAGAATTTATTGCTTATAAATACAAATTATATATCCCTACCTGTGCACTACCAGCAGGAAGGTCCGGGTCATACGAATTTGAGGCCGGATCAATAGTCAGCATCGTATTAATTCCCCTCTCTATCTTAGTCATACCACCAGGAAATATCTTCAAAACTAGTTTTGATGGTTTCACTTTTATGTAAGTAAACGCAACTGATTTAAAAGTTTCATTGTTCATGAAATTACCATCTTTCATTTCCATAATGTAGGATACTTTGTACAATCCGTTATCTAAAAACAAGGAAGGTAGGTCCAATTCAGCCTTCAACCTTGAATCAACATTTGAAAGGTCAACAGATGACAGTGTAGTACCATAGTTTGGGTCAACACTTTCTACTGTCCATTCTTTCTGATTGTCAAGTATAGACCCACATGTTATGGTAGTTTCTCCAATAGCACGTACTCGGGAACTTTTTTCTACTTCAGTTGCTTCCCAAAAGTTCATGGTTTTATACTTTATGTCTATGGATGGTTTTGAACAATCTATAGTTGACACCACATGATTTATACTGGAGTTTGACGAAGAATACTCGTTGAAAGCGTGAACTTTCACCTCGTATGTATTCATACTCCCATATGAATGATTAGCCTGAAAGCTGTTTCCGGTGAAGGAGGACATATATGTTGAAGATCCAGCATAACTACTTCCGGAACAAGTGCTCGGATCACCAAACATCTCTGAAGTGTCACCATAATCGACATTTACACAAGTAGCTGTTCCGACCTGCTGCATTGAAATGTTAAAAAGTTTTGGTTCTCCTACAGCTGTCGGAATACCATCGTCTTGAATCCGCACATTGATGACAGCTTCCATTATCTTTATCACTGTCGTGGTTTTTAGTGAATACATCGGGTTATTGGCTGTTATCTCTACTGTGTAAGTTCCAGTCTAAAATATATTTTAGGCAAACATGAACTGGACAAAAATACATATAACAAATTCAAATTTCTTTGAGGTTCTCCTGTAATGTTCTATCTTTAACACTTCTTTTCAATAATCAATTTAGATAAGTTGTACTTAAATACAATAGAATATCTGATGGTTCATGACAGAGGTGTATTGAAAGACAATTGTCACAGTTGCTGCTTAAGAAAACAAATTACCAGAACGTGTTAATTTTTTTAGCAAAGACACAGTAGACCATTTGATAGCTCCAGACTTTTCTCTGAAATTTAACAATCAACACAAGATTTATTTCCCTTATGAGGGTATACGCATTATCTGCCTATGTAAATTCAATACAAAATACACCGTGTCAACGGAATATAGAAGCAACACGTTCAGGGAAAAGTCTAAAGACTTTAATTCAGAGACAAGGTAAAACGCGAAAGCAAAGATTGAGCACAACAACATACCAAATAGACAAGACAAAAAGGAAAACATATATCAAACAAACGAAACAGAAAGATAAACAAGAACCATAACACTAGTAATGTGAATGCCAACAAAGTACGGGAGTGTCATCAGGTGCTCCGGATGGGTAAGCATGTCCTGCTACGTTAATGGCACCCGTCACATTGCATCTTGAATTTTTTTATTATGTATAAGTATTCCTATTTTGCATTGCAGTTCTACTATGACAATTGTATTGCAAACACAAAACCCACATGCGAGTATTATATTCAGGATAGATTCCAAAAAAATTGTGCACAGTTTCTTTTCTTTCATTGGCTCCGACATGTCATGAAATCTGTATGTCCTATAAAAGAGTGATATCACTTGCAATCCTAGTACAATGTGAGCCAATTTGTAAGGAGGAACTAAAATTAGATTGCCAGTGCCACATAATTTTTGCCGCTTGTTTGATTATCAAGGTCATTATAATTGTCAGTTTGGATCCTTTTACTGAAATTGATCTATCGCATGCATTGCATTTAACGTCGCGTTCACACGTAATACGTATTCAATATGTATTAGCTGAATGCGTATTGGCTAATACGCATCGAATACGTATTAAGTGTGAATGCCACGTCAAAACAATCGATAATGTGTGTTAGCTGAAACGTTTTCGATGCGCATTGATAATTTATTGCCGTGTGGATACGACAAGCGTTCTCGATGTGCATTCGAAACGTTTTCGATACGCATTAATGTACGTGTGAACACAGTATCTCATTTTTCATATATTACTGCTTAAGCGTAGATAAACAACTTACATCATTGAACTCCAACTCGAATACGTTTTCTGTAGTTTTGTTACACAGGAGGACAATTGGACCGTTTGTAGCAGTCACAGAATAGTACACAAAGGTTCCTACAAAATCACGAAATAATACATGGTTAAGGTAAATAACACTTCATCCACTTTATGTAAGGTGCAATGTACTTAATTTGAAACCATCCACTGACAAAATTCGATGATGCCACAAAGGATAAAGATACACCGAGTTACAAATATATTGATTACAGAAGAAAGGATTTTGAAAGGTTGTATAAGCTACAATCATTTGTGTTGATTTTACTGATAAAATATGATAAAATAAATTACCTGATGTTTTGGTCACGTGGAATCTGACTGGTCGGTCCATCTGGAAAATGTCCTTATTGGATCCAAAACCATCTACGTCAGGCCCCGAGAGTGGTATAAATGGTTTATATTTAGGATTAACACTCAGTCCAACGAAAGGTTTGTATACGCCACTCTACAAAAATATACAATAATTTGATAAACTAAAGTACCACCGATTAATTTTGATTTTTAAGGTACAGCTTACATGCAAACAATGCAAACAGAGGGAACAGAGAACGGTGTATCTTTCTTAGATCGGTAATCGTGAAGGCATATAATATGTAAACAATGCAAACAGAAGGAACACCAAAAGTTGTATCTTTCTTAGATCGGTAATCGTGAAGGCATATAATATGCAAACAATGCAAACAGAAGGAACAGAGAAAGTTGTATCTTTCTTAGATCGGTAATCAAGAAGGAATAAAATATGCAAACAATGCAAACAGAAGGAACACCAAAAGTTGTATCTTTCTTAGATCGGTAATCGTGAAGGCATATAATATGTAAACAATGCAAACAGAGGGAACAGAAAAAGTTGTTTCAATGTTAGATCGGTAATCGTGAAGGCATATAATATGCAAACAATGCAAACAGAGGGAACAGAGAAAGTTGTAATTCACACGTAATACGTATTCGATACGCATTAGCTAATTGACTATTGGCTAAAACGCATCGAATACGTATTATGTGTGAACGCGACATCAAAAACATTATTGATAATGAGTGTTAGCTGAAACGTTTTCGATCACCATCGGTAATTTATTGGCATGTGGACACGACAAGCTTTCTAGATGCGGATTCGAAACGTTTTCTCTTAGATCGGTAATCGTAAAGGCATGCAAACAGAGGGAACAGAGAAAGTTGTATCTCTCTTGCCGGTAATTGTTAAGACATGCATGCAAACAATGCAAACAGACTGATCAGAGAAAGTTGTATCTCTCTTATCGGTAATTGGGAAGACATGCATGCAAACAATGCAAACAGAGGGATCAGAGAAAGTTGTATCTCTCTTATCGGTAATTGTGAAGGCATGCATGCAAACAATGCAAACAGAGGGAATAGACAAAGTTGTATCTCTCTTAGATCGGTAATCGTGAAGGCATCTTCTACATTTCATTCATTCGTAAACTTGATCAGCAGAAATCTGGAAACTTACCGACAACTCGAAGACTTCAGTTGATACAAGATTGGACAAGGTAAAACTGGTGACATAATCTCCGTCTGTAGCATAAGTATGTGACACTGAATGCGATGATCCACTTCCTGTTGTCAGCCATGTTGGATCAAGAGTTTCTTCTTGTCCGTCGCCATAATTAACAGTGATCGTAGCAGATGTTGGCTGAGGTGATCCATTATATTGAAAGGTAAAGTCGATCGTACCACCTGTAGAAAGAATTTTTGACGATCAATTTAATTCTATCAACCATTTTGACTTTTCTACTCTTTATACAACTTTACTCCCCAAACTTATCAAAGATGAATCATCATATCTAATCAATGGTGTTTTGATAAATCTGGAATTGCCTATATGTATTGAAGTGGTTTAAATGCATTGTTCAGTTGTGATAAACAGAACAAGTATATTAACTGGTCATATCTGGATATGATTAGTTCCTTAAAATGTTTGCTAGATAATATTTGTATTCGTTTTGAACAAAAACGTGTTCAGACAGATTATTGGTATTCCTATGGACACACACTGTGCACCTTTGGTCGCGGACTTGTTTCTTTACTGGTACGAGCAAAATTATATATAGACCCGAGTAAACACGATCAACTGAAAGACTTCAACAACATATTTAGCTATTTAGATAATATTCTTTTGCTCAGTAAACTAGAATTTGAAAATTATATCAAATAAATATATCCTTTGCGTCAACTTTAAACAAGTCCAATCAAAGGGATAACAATATACCTTTCATATATCTCCATATTTCTCTTTTAAAAAATGGTAGTCTTACGGCTAAAATATACGAAAATCGAGATAATTTTGATTTTCCAATATTTTCTTTTTCTTCATACAGATGAACCATTAGAACCTTCGGAGTTATATATCTCAAGTGGTTCGTATTGGTCGGGTTGGTAGTCATTATCCGGATTTTAATGATCCTAATTTGGTCCTGACAGAAAAACCGTTAAATCAGGGATATCGACATCGTAAAACATTCACAAAATTTTATATAGATATGAATAGACAGTAAGAAAATTCAACTGCACTTCAAGAAGGTATTTCTCAACCAGTATTTTATGGGAATGTCGTTTACAAAACTCATAAATTCAAAAAACGCCCTTTCGATCTCATCAATCACCCAACCGACGTTTTAACAAGGGATACAGTTGAATCACTTAATCGAGTATTTTTGGCACCAATGTCAATTACCTTGTAGACTCACTAAAGAAAGCTTAACTCATTTAGCCTGATATGTAACATTGCCCAGTGTTTAGTCTTGTAAAACTTCTAGCAATGCCCTCTTTGTTTATGATCTTTCTTCACTAAATTATCAGAATGCTGAGAGTACAGCAGGCTATTGTCTGTTAAGATATTCAGTTGTCTGGTATGCTGCCTGAGTCTGCTTTCAAGTAACTGCTAACATTTGTTTCTATGTATTGGTCGCCATGGGAGTTGGAAGTATATCAGACGACTTTTATCGTGTGTTTTATACGTAATTTTTCTTGACCATATCAAAAGCTCATAAATTCACGCCTTTTCCATTTTCAACCATTGAACCGACATTTTTAGCAAGGGATACAATTTCAACTTAATCGAGTATTATTTGGCACCAATATCAATTTCCATGTAGAGCCATTAAGGAAAGCTTATCTTATTTAGCCTGATATGTTACTTTGTCCGGTGTTCCTGTATTGTATAACCTCTGGCAGTGCTGTCTTTGTCTGTGGTGTTTCTATCTTAAATTTCCAGACTGCCGGAGCTAACACCTCTTGTCCCACCGGACACATTTTTACCAGGACATATTTATCACTTACACTAAATGAGCTTGCTTTCAGGTAACTGCGAGCACTAAATTGGCGATCCTTTGTTTTGTTGCTATTTATTGGTCGCCATGCGAGTTGGAAGTATATCAGACGACTTTTATCGTGTGCATTAATAGGTAATTATATTGCTTGACCATGTCGAAAACGGGTTGAGGGTTGGAGCTTTATAAAACTAGTTTAACTGGGCCGTATTTTATGTCACAAATCAGGAAAGTATGGTCATGATGTCCTTGTTTTAATCCTTGTTAGTTTATTGAATTATTTATATTATGACATGATATTGTACTGCTAGACTACTCATAAGTTACTCTGGGACCATTCAGAACGTCCAGCATGGTGTGGCTTTCCACGATTGAAGACCATGTGGCAAGTTCTTTTGGCACCTGTGCCAGTGAATTTTCTGCTTTATTTGTGACACCACTCCATATCCAATTTTTTCACGATTTGATTATTAAATTGAGAGAAAAGTTAGTCCACAATTGAAAGCATAGACAATTACAGTTTGAGTATTTCACATTCTTTTTGATATAATATGAGATATTCATGTAGGCAATCTCGATTCATCACCAACCTAAATGAATGAAAGACAGTTATCAGCCCAGTCAGTGAATCATTAAAAAATCAAAAACATTCTAAGGGTTTCAAAACAGCAAACACTGTGTTTTTTACTGTTAATCCCTGTTTTTCGGTGGGGTTCGTGTTGCTCATATCCTGTTTTTAGCTTTTGTGTTGTGTTGTGCGTTGTTTTGTCCATTTATTGTCTTGTCTGTTGCCTTAGGATTTATGAGCTTTGATTACGGTTTGGTATCTTCTATATTTTACTTAAGTTTTTTTAGACAGAAAATGTTCATTAATTTAGAGACCACTTTTTAACCCAATAGGTTGATACAATAGTCAATGATTTTCATTCAAAATTGGCAGTTCATCGTCAAAGTAACACATTTACTTTGTAGATTTTTTTTGGATTACTCTCTTACGCTCCATCTCTCTCTATATACGCATAGTTGGAGTTGGAAGTTATAATTCTTACCGGAAGTAGAGAAATCTCTTGGATGATTAGATCCAAGTTGCAGCCCAGATCGTATCACTTTGTACTGACATTCAATAGACTTTGTCTGTGATTTAATCTCCATGGGGCTTGTTACAGTGATAGTGATAACTTTCGTCCCAAGTGAGTTGTATGTCGTCACTTTAGTGTCGAATTCAAATGGACTGATACCTGTACATTATTAAGAAACAAATATTAATAATATTATAACATCATACACTGGAACAGTTTGATCTCAGTTCAATCGATTTTCCACTGTCCTTAACATTCATGAAGCAAATTTTTAAAAAAAAATCATCTCTCACCAACGGAAACTGTTAAAAGTAATAGGTGGTATAGTTGTGTTCTTTTACAAAAATATATTGCATTTTGCTCCGGTTGTATTCATATCCGGACACACATTTTAAAAATCAAAAGCGCTCCAGTGATGCAGCTGAAATTTCATATTTCACGATATCTTTTTTACAGCAATACCATCGTTGCAATCAAACGCGTCTAAGAATCTTAATTTTTTTCATCTTTTCTTCTATATATTAGGCAGTATGAAGCTTCTTAAGCAAATTACTAAATAAAATAGTCATATAAATTTGTTATATACTACATACCCGTCCTGACAGTAGCCGCATGGGTTATTCCGTCCTGGAGACTCCAATCAATTGTCACAGTTGGACCGGTATCAGCTCTACGAATTCTGACCTTGACAGTGACTGGATCACCTAATGGTGCATTCTCTGGGTCTGTTAAGATTTCAATGTCTTCGATCTTCTCTACCAATTCTACAGTTTCAGTAAGAGACTGCCAGCTGATTACGTTAGATATATTAGCTGTTATTGTATATGGGCTGCCATCGATTTCGTCATATTCGTAGGTATACGTTTTACTGACGTCAAACGGAACTGAGGCTGACCTTCCATTTCCATAGTCTATGAACATTGTTGCCTCATTTGGATCAGCATCACTTGGATTTTTTGTAAAAGATATGCCAACGGTAGCCGGGGGCACAAAAAGATACCTTGCTTGGTCTAATACCATATTGAGGTTCTGCACAGGAGCAATAGCTAACAGCACAAATTTCTTTGTAAACATACTATACAAGTTATATATCTTTACTTCCACATTAAACCATTTAAGTGAAGCAAAGGTATGTGCCTTTACGAATGGCGGTTGTGTTGTCCATCTACTTACTGATTCACTCTCGCTTGTTCCATCGTCATAGTTCCATTCAATGACTATATTGGTGCCTCCTGTTGCGCTTACTGTGAACGTCACGACTTGATTCAGTGCTATTGTAGTATAACCAACAATTGGATCTTTAGAGCTAGTTATGGACGGTGACGTTATTTCTTCTTCAATTCCGAAATTAATGACGATTTGCTCATTACTTACAAGGTTGTATGCCGTCAGATTTAAAGGGTATGAAGTAGTTACACCTCCAGCAGTAAATTCCTCCGATATTGCAGTGTTAGAATACAGATCTTCTTTGAATGATCGCACTTGAGAGTCGAACTGCAGTATAAAGTTTGGACTTGAACCTGCAGTCCATGTCCAGTTGATAGTGAATTCTGTATTTTTCAGAGCGCCGGTCCTAACAAGCTGAAAATTAGTGATTCTGTATTGGACTGTATATGTTGCACTACTTTGCGCGCTATTGATCTGATTGGAACATGAGACTGCAATCGTGAATGCTCCTTCCTCATTGAACACGTGATTAAAAGTTCCACCAGGTGGCGTCGTTGTATCATCTGTTGTGGCGATTAAAACGCCATCTTTTTCCCACTCACATGTGTAGTCCGACCCTGTGGTCATTGAAACTGGTATGGCTGTTGTTTCACCTACTACAGCTACGTTGTCAGTCAAAACCAAATTTAAAATTCTTTCTTGTACATAAATTGTGGTGAAGTTACTCTTACTGCTAAGGGGATTAAACGCAGTAACGGTAACATTTTTCTGACCTGTTGTGGTGTAGGTATGGGCGTATGTTGCGACAGTTGTATTTATAGATGTGCCATCATCGAAGTCCCACCAGTATGTAATGTTAGATCCTGAAAAATTTCAATGATATAAAAAGGTCTTGCACTGACATAGCGGGAGAAAATTTGCTTTTAAGAGGGTTCGACATCCGTATCGAACACCATAAGAATAATTATTCCTTCAGTCTCCATCACCAATTTCCAGAATAAGACATAAACTTTAAAAACTTTGGAGAGACATTTGTTTTTGTATCTGCTGAAAAAAGAAGCCAATAGCGTACTAATAGTTTGACGTAAATACTACATCGAAATTCTTCAAAGTAAAATTACTACCTCGATCACTTTTCAAGCTACGGCTCTTAGAGATACATATAGTTCAAGATCATGAGAAATTAACGACTAAATATAATGCCGCATCAAGTAACATGAAATTACCTACGCTTTACTAGTTACCCAAACTTCATAAAAATAAAAACCCTATAAATTCCGTTTTATTTCAGCTTCAAGTAAATGTTTTACCACTCGTATTTCAATTTTTATCACAGGCTTTTACTTGGTGAGTTAAAAATTCTCTAGACGTTTTGGATAGGCTTCATTCCACTGAAAACAGATTTACTGTGATTTGAAGAATACCTTTTCCCTCCCAATGTAGGTATTGCTCCAAAATTTTAACCAATTGCAATCGGTATTGGTCTGTCAAATTGCTAAACTGGTAATAATTTTTTAAGCAACAGTGAAAAAATTGTCATAGCATACTTACAATCTGATGAGACTGATAGTCCACTTCATAACATGAAACTTATATATAAATGCATTTACATTTTGACAAGAGGTGTCCAAGATGCACTTTATCGGCGGTGTTTTGTTTTTGCTTATCATGTAAGTAATTTATAATGAATACTAAGAAACATTTTTGCAATTATAAGAAATTAAAATAGATCATTTCAAATAGTATTTTTCAGCACCAATGCAGTTTTTGTCAGAAAATAGAAAAAAATGATTGAAAAAGGAGGCGGTAATCCTAATGTCAAATAGTTGTCTTTCTTAACAAAATTATCATTTTTTATATTTTTGGGAAAAAAAATCCTTGTCTTATTTTAAAAAAAGAAAACTTAATGATATTTTCAGTTTTCACATGTAATGAACTTATATTTATCCACCAGTTGATACAATAATTGATAAAATGAAATTTTATATGTAATTTAGTTTTTCCTATAAACCATTTTAT